>JARHVA010002327.1:1727500-1787500 GCA_037957365.1 Torreya grandis
AACTGTACACCCAAGGATAGGATATCTACACTAAAATGGAAGGCATTTGTTAAATACTAGGGGAATATGTACATGTCTTAGATAATTTTGTACATCAGATAATAATATAGCATAAGGAATGCTTAATTAGAGGTATTGCCTTGAAATATCCTTATCTTTTATCAAACTAAATTTCGTAATGATGGTTAAATTTAAATTTATAATGAGTGATTGAATGGATACTAGATAAACACTAAATGGTGCATTTCAATAGTTTTTAAATGCCAAGGATACCGCAATGAAGAAACTCTAGGTCTAGAAAAATGAAACAATGCACAACACATTTCCAGTTATTCAATCCCAAAAGATTGTAGATAGGTTGGATGATATTATTTTTGATATCTATCTTAAGTTATAAAATTATAGAGACTTCATTATCATCATATACGATTAATATGTGCACAATTCGATGGTCATTTAGACTCCACTATGCATTTTAATTACCATGGTGTGGGAAGTACTTTATAATTATAAAACACTCAAGCATGAACTCTTGAAGGTTGAAATAGATATTGTCCATATCATAGATGAACCTAAGCTCATTCCACTATAGGATATCCAAACAATTTTATAAAAGAGAAAGATAGATACAAAAGCACAGTCTGAGTAGCCACAACCTACACAACTGCATATCCAAACATAGACACAAACTCCATAGTAGGTAAACATGCACTTCAAGTTCTTTAGTTTAAGAAAAAAATTATGATTTGTAACATAGTTAGAAGAATTTAGAGTGGGGTTAGGTTATTTAAAAACCCCTAACCTGGATGGCCACCTAGTTAACCTAGTCTATGGAAAACTGCAAAGGGTAGTAGGCAAGTATGATACTTAGTTGAAAACATGAAAGGGTAGCTAAGTAGTGCACAAAGGGTTTAAAAAATTAAATTACACATAGAGAAATTACTACCACTTTTTTGAAAGGCTAATATTTTATAGATTTAGCTAAAATCAAAGTTCAGATTTTGTCTGGGGATGAAATAATAGTATAAGTTTGGGAAAGTGTTGGACATGGAGCAAGTCCTCATAAAATTTTAATTCTATAATTGATGGACACATGTGCATGAAAGGTATCATATTGTCATCTATATGATTTTTTGGATGTTTTTGGCCTTGTTATCTAAGTGATAGATATAATAATTTGAAGACTCTCCCTCTTATATACCAAGAAGCTATAATGTGAAGTGATAGAGCCATGTAAAAATCTATATATAGTGTTCTAATGTTATGGAATATGGTTTCAATATGTGATAGAGATTAATGGACTAGATTTTTTATGGTTTTACTAAGATTATTTTATGTATGCCAAACATATAGTGTTTACATTGTTTTGTTTTAGCTTGTTCTATCTTGTATTATGTTGTTTATGTTCCAACATTCTTAATTCCAAGTTAGTTTATCCTTATATTTTTTTTTGTGTATAAAATTGAAGATTTTATAAACTCATTCATGTTATTATAATTCTTTTCCACTTCTAACTATGAAAACTATCCCTATAATTTGAATGTTTTGGAGTATTTCTAACAAACTCTACTAACATTCCTTTAACATGCACATAATTGGAATTTTCTTTCCAGGTATCTTTGAGGAGATACCTTACAGGGATTTATAATACCTTTGAGTGTACCCTAATACATGTTTGAAAGGTATAAGTTATATCATAGGAGATACTTTCATACATGCATTAGGGTACCCTTGAAGGTACTAAAGTGTCCTTCAATGTACTTCCTAAGATATACCTTGAAATACTTGTATTACCTTCAATGGGTATCTTATTAGATACCTTGAAAATACACATGATTGTAATTGTCTTTTAAGATATCTCTTATGAGATACCTTGGAGGGATTTGTAATATATTCAATAGTACCTATATGCATGTTTGAAAGGTATATCTTATGATATACCTTCAATGTATCCATGAAGTTAATATAATTCCCTTCGAGTTATATTCTAGGAGATACCTTGAAGGGTAATGTATTACCTTCAAGTGTTCTCTTAGTATATCGAAATCCCTTGGAGGGCCTTGTAATAACTTCAAGGATATCTTTATGCATGTTTGAAAGGAATATCTTAGGAGATACCTTCAAGGTAGATAAATATACCTTGGATGGCCTTCTATTACCTATTATGACATTCATTTTCACATTTGTAAGGAGTTTTTCAATCTCATTATGACTAATCCATAATACCTGGACAACCCAACTCTATGGGTAACCTATGATAGGGTTGAACCTCTAGAGAAGGTTAGATTCCTCTTGATACTCTCATAAACTAATGATTACACATGGAAAATGGTTAGAAAGTGAGAAATGGATCTTAAGAAGGATAAAAGGTGATGCACAAATTACAAAAGGGAGACTCCCACAAGCTTGAACCTACAGTAGATCTGCAGAAGATAATGCTAGCTCACACAACCTCACAAATATAGTACACTTATACAAACATTATATTGAGTTGATAAGGGATATTTGTAGGTATTTATACGTTTCTTTTATCATCCTTATCCATATTATACAAGAGGTAAGGAGTTCTCTTCAATTTTTCAAGAATAGATGGTCAGTTTGTGAGGGCAAAAAAAGGTCATCATGTATGAATAAGGATATAGAAATTATGTGAATCATGATAAAAAAAATATTATGTTAATCTCTTATGAAGAGTATCAGGCTCATTTGGATCAGTCATATGTCTCCTCTCCCCTCCAAAAGCCTCAAGCTCAACCATCAAGAGTTCTTGATCAACCCCCTAGTCAACCTTATCAAAATTCATCCTTGTAAAAAATTAGAGGGTAAATATTATACCAAGGAATAAAAATCATGAACATCAATGAGGGGGCCAAGCATGGAGAAAATTTCCCTTTCCATGCCATAAAAGAGATAAGGATCTTCTTGCATTAATTTTGTAACATATGGGCATTCATTGAAGAAGCTGACTATCCACAAGTTAAAAATCAATAACTAAAAGCATGGGTATTATCCATTGAAAAAGTGTTTGAGAACTGGGAGAAAGAGTATGTCAAACTTGAGCCAATTAATTTTCTCTCTCCTACACCTACACCCATTCCCACTCAAGAACATGAAACCATTCAATCATGGATCTTCTCCAACACATTTGACCTTGGTTATATCATGCCCTCACTTGTGAGGCCACCCTCCCATAAAAAACTTCAAAAGGAAGACAAAGTGTCTATTCCATACTCATTTACATCATGGAAATCAGTTCATAAGGGCATAAATAAGGAAGAGGTGTTGGTTGTGTAGGTTTATGCACTAGCTTAAGAGCCACCAAAGAAGCCATTCAAAGTGTGTAGCTAGATGGAGACTCTCCTAAGATGAAATCAAGGTGATCTTCTTCACCCTCCCACCATATCCCTCTTAGAGAAAGAACATATTATACAAAGGATAGAGGAGGAGCTTATAGTCATAAGTAAGCTACATGAGGATAATGAAAGTATATATGATGAGTAGATCATAATAGGTAGCCCACTTCTTGGGGAAGAGCATGTTTCAGCTTTCAAGTTATAAGATCTTAATAAGAAGCAAGAGGATAACATTCATGAACTTATTATGGAGGTCAATGTGAGCTCAAGTGATTTATAAGATCAATGGCATCATTTTTGCCTAGATTTATTAAGTGAAATGGAGTAGCTTAATATTGTAAACTTATTTAAAGAGTAAAATACTCAAACTAAACATAGGTAAAATCTTAAATGGACTATTGAAGGTCCATTATACATAGATGAAGAAAAAGATCAGAACTAGGAACCAAAATTTGTTCCACTTAAATATGAGGTGTCAGTTGAAGATCACCCTAACATGTTGGAGCTAAAGGTTAGTAGATCAGACCTTGAGCAAGACAAATGTGATGTTTTAGACCTTGGATAGTTAAATCAACTCTCATTTACATTTGAAAAATAAGATGAAATATTAGATGAGGTTTATCAATGATATGTCACAAGTGCTCAAGTAATTCAATTTGATAAGCATATGAATGAAGATCTTGAAGAGTTATGGCAGTGGTTCAATGCCATAACTAAAGAATTTAAATAGGCTAAGGGACATGTCCTTCCAAAAATTGATGAACATGTTGCTCTAAGAATTATAAATCTTGATTTGTATTAGGACAATGCAGAATAACATGGTATTTTTGAACCACTAATTAAACCAAGTGTAGTTGCTCCCAAGAGCCCAAATGAAGTCTTCATGAAAGGCTTTCTCAAGAGTGATGAACAACATCAAGAAAGTTCTCTCATATTCCAACATGAACCAATATTGGATTAATATGTCTTCATTCGAGACATTTTTTTTCATTTTCATCCATTAGAGGTCACATCAAAAGTATTGGCCATCAATCTGCTTGGTTTACCAATTCTGGTACCTCCAAGGAAAGGTCTTTTTCATCTTGGTTTGTTACAAGTGAATGATACTAAAAGTTTCCCATTTGAACTAAGAGGGAGGTGCTTGTAAATTATTTTACAATATTGTATATATTAAAGTAGATTATATGTTTCCCTCTAAGTGACTTTGTCGACATTTGTGTAATAGGTTAGTTGTTTTTATTTTCTCCAAGCACATGTCTACACTTGCCTTTATTGGTTGTTTTTCTTGTTGTCCTTATTTTTTCAAGAGAAAGTTTTGGAAAGTGTCAACCTTGTTTTTAGCTTCAAATTAATATGTTAAACTAGAGCAGACACTTCATGCCCAATGGACTAGTCAAGACAAATGGTCTAGGTTCTATTTTATATAAAGCATACAACCCCTATGAATCATGAAAGATGTTGGCCAAATTTGGAACACATTTAAATCTTTTACATGGTTTACTTAGTGAATAGAGTTTTATATGAAATGATTAGACCAAAGGCTAAGAATAGGTCTAGAATTTAAAAGGAAGAAAATATAGTAGGTTGTCATGGTGACCATGAACTTCATGAACATAAATCAGGTTTTATATGTCTTACAAACTCATTTTGAGTATTTAAATTACTTGATCAAGCTTTGAAGAGATAGACCATATTTAAGACATCATTCAAAAATAGATAGGTTAACTTATACATTTTATAAGTATGCTAAAAAAACCTCATTAGGCTGAAGTATTACATGTAATCAATGCTCTTAGTGCCAAGATCTTACTCTAAAAAATTCAAGTATTGATGAGATTTATATCTCAATATCTAAGCCTTCAAAAATTAGCTTGGAGAATGAAAGGTTCACACAGACATTAATTTTTATCCCCAACAAATAACCATATCAATTTTAAAATCATTAGATGTTCATGTGGACATCAATGATGGTCACATGGACATCAAATAATGGGCATGTAGATATCAAATTTGAGCCTCATGAATTAGGTGTTTGGATTCAAAAGACGTAGATCTATGGTGCACATTTAATCATATCATTGAAGATCAATGGTGATAATCAGGTTAAAAGGTTAGCATGAATGTGAAGTAGACAAGTGGAAAAATATTTGGTACCTAAGTAAAGATCTAATAGTGCATGATGACTAATAGATTCAATTGGTCCAAATAGATAAATGGTGTGCATGAAATATAAAATGGTAGATTTAGCAGTGTGAAATGAGTTAAAAGGATAGTAAATCTTAATAACAAATATACAAGTGATATGTGTCTCAACCATGTTCAAACAAAAGAATATCTATGGCTCAATCTCAATCATAACAAAGTGGATCAATGGTGCAAGATGGGTTGAAAGGTCAATAAGTTGATTCAATAATCAATGAGTGAAAGTGAGCCCAGGACATTTTTTATGAAGGTCGATAAAGCAATTTTTTACCTAAACAAAGTAAATAGAAAGGAACTAGGCTTGAACATGATCCAATTTTAAACAAAACAAGATATTTTAAGATCAAGGGTCACCATTAGATCTCTATGGAGATAAAATAGGTCTTAATACCTAATATAGATCAATGGTTGATAGCTTTTGAAAATGAGACTAGACCACATGGTGAGCTTAATTTGTCAATATATAAATAAATAATGGAGATTGGTTTTCAATATATAGTTAAAATATGTCTAAGATTTTGAAGTAAAGGTCATGTTAAGGTATAAATATGATGGTAAAATCATCCATAGTTTAGTAAGATCATATATTTGTCCAAAGTAGATGTGATAATAGTTTTTTTAGGCCCAATAATTTGAGGACCTTCTCCTCATAATGAAGCCAAGTGAAAGGTGTGGTGAAGTTCATGAAGCAGATTAGGGGATTAGAGAACCAATTGGAGCATTTAATACTGATCAGAGCCTTTAGAGATATTTTATCCTTAAAATTATCATGACCAATCTATTGTCACTTAAACTTTCACCCAATGACAAGATGACAAGTCTCTCCTTATTCAAGTGAGACAATGTAACCACCTCAAGGATGTAGGTGTCCCTATATCAAGGTGGATCTCTAGATGAGGGGCTACCTCCCTTTGATACATCACTAATGCTCAATCCTACTACTAAAAATTGGAGGGTTGAAAAGGGATAATAATATATGAAAGTAAACATAGTATATGGGAGGTGATACACCAACTTTATACTCTACTCACACCCTTTAACATGCACTTTAAACTAAGGATAAGTTGCACATACACTTCATTCAATGATAATCTTCCCTTCCACATCAATGTTTTAAGCATGGGGTCTTTGGAATAGAATAAGATAGGAGGACTTATAAAATATGAATTATAAGACACCCCATTGAATAGACTACTCACCACACCTACAATCCAATCAGACACTTCTTGTTAAACTGTAAAAGAGAGATCACAAAACACATAAGGTATGAGGAAGAGTAACATGTTAAGGTAAACAAAACTACACTTGCACATGACCAAAATACATTGTGTACACTTAGTGAAATATTGAATGATGTAAAAAAAATATATTAATATTTCAAGGCAAAAATTTGGTAGGGCTTTGCCATACCTAGATAGATAGATCCATTACAATGTTATAAAGGCTAAAAGTTATGGCAATTATGTGTGTGAGAGAGAAAAGGAAGTTCAAGAGTCATTATAAACTTTTCAAACTAAAAATATCAGTTACTTGTGCATGTGAGAGAGATATTGGGTGATCCATGCAATGTTAGGATCTATAAGTGTCATCTCAAATCATCCAAGACTTGCAAAGTGGCCTAAAAAATCTTTTCTTTGCACATAAAACTATCCCTCATGATTTACCTTCCAAAACTACCTTCTCACTACAACTATTCAAGTCTAATGATGGGTCTAAGTGGGAGGTGTTACTAATAGGTCATCACATGCACTGTATTAGCCTTTGATCACTTATATTCTTCTAGCCATGCACCATCATCCCTGATAGTCCCTCAATGAGCTCTCTCCATACACCTCTCACACTTGACACCTAAAACCTTCCTAGTTTTTTATTTTGATACATGAAAAAGGAGGGATTACATGTGAAAAGGGTTTTCGTATCATCAATTTCATCAAAAAATCCTTAAAAGCCTTCCCTAATTGACTTTTACCACTTTTCCCTAAGTGTTCACTATCTATCCACTAGACTGGGTAAAATCAAGGAGATGGAAGATAGACATAAGGGTTAATATAGTTCAATAAGTGACCATTATGTCATAAAATAAGTCCTAAACTCTTTCCCAAAAGTGGTTTCATGATTTAAAAGTTTTCTATGCCTACAAAACATAGAAAATTGTCAAAATAATCCCTATTTTGCACCATCCATATAGGATTAGTATAACAAATTGGCATGATCTAGGTCTGTAGGGAGTCTACATATTTAATTCACTTTCTTGGATTTTCCACCCCCTCTAGATGCCTCATTTGCCTCATCTTTTCCATCAGGTCCTTAAGGAAGGTTTTCAAGGGTTTTAGAGTGGTCTAGACTCTTAACATTTGTTCAAAAACAACATATGTTTAAATCAATTCAAAATTCCACTAAGGGATTCTTAGGGACCCTCACTAAATTTTCCAATCATTTCAGTGTCTCATGCAAAGATTGGTAGAAGTTATATGTATTTGAAGTTGGCATTCAAGATATTTTTTTGCATTCTAGTAGGGCCTGACCACACTTTAGCCCAAAAATGGTTTCTTAGGAAGCTTCCTTAAAAATAAATGTTGAAATACTTAAGGTAATACCATACAATCATTATTCAATCACTATAATATCTCACTAAGATCTTAGAATGAAATTAACCCCTATTTGGTATTAAACCTAGTCCTTGCCTCATATGTCTATTTGCACCTTGATAGTTGAAATCTATTATTTATACTTCTAAACCTATGAGATGTCTCCTACATATCATTTTATCCTCCATGAAGATGATCTAAAACATTTCAATGATTGAAAAATGTTAAAATTGTAACTAACCCTTCATTTAAAGTTAGGCCTACATCATCCCACCAGGTCTACCTATAAATGTCCTTGTCTAGACCATGTTACGTATACTCTAACCTTATAGCCTATAATTTTAGGTTTTATTAAGTGTGATCTAGATTAAACAACCCTCATTTGAGCTCTTCTTGCCTTCTGGTTCATGTTTTGGCCTATTTCCTAACATTTGTAGGGTTTATGTAAGGAAAAGAGTATTCTATCTCTGAGAAAAAATAGGAAGGCATTACCCTATTATTATTTAAAAATTTAAAATTATAGGATCTTTTTCAACTCCTAAGGTTATGTTTTACCAAGTTTTGGCATCTAACTCCAAGCATAAGACCTCATACATTACAAAATCCCTAGGTAGACTTTTAACAAGGTAGACTAGGAGGGTAGGTAGGCTATGAGACTATGCTTTATGGAAAATGAAAGTTATTTCCATGCCTTATGCTCATGTAAAATAATTATATAAGTTTCCATAACAAAAAGGATGCCTCCAAAGACTCATATCCAACAACTTGACCTCTTGGACCATCAGTATGCTCTTGTAAACACAAGATTATGTATAAAACCTTGATGGAGACAATCATTTTAAGCCTCTAGCTATAGCTTGTTATGTGTAGATTAAATTTTTACTCTGCGTTGCATTCAAATTTTCACTCAAGTGCCACATTTTTGGTTCCTATATACCTTGGTCGTAGTGGTAGAATTGGGGCAGAGTGCGAGTTCATTTTCCATCTAAGTGTTGAAGTGCAGTGGGGGCTGCCAAGTGTCACTGTCTGAGCACGAGTCTTCTTTCTCCTATTTTATTTCATTCATCTCATTTTGCCTAAATGTTTGAATTCGAGCGGAAGCTACCAAGTGTCACTTTTCAAGAGTTAGGGCTGGCTAACTGGCATCATCTGAGACTCTTTTTATAACTTTATAGAGAATCACATATTGTGCCATGTACCTAATAGTAACTCAGCGAAAGTCACCACATGTCAGCATCCATGTCTCGTAGAGGCACCCACATTTCATTCTATTTTCAGCAAATAATTTCAATGAGCTAAGCAGTACAAAAGTGGAAAGTGCTAGGTGGCAGTCGTGGAAGGCCCTGAAATATCTTCCTTGAAGTAGTAGAAGTCACCATGTGTCGACATCTAAGAGAATTTAGTCCAACGCCTGGGTCTAATGCTTTGGTTCAACAAAGAAAGGCATCATCTTGTTTGCCTAAGTGCCATAAAGTAGTAGAGGCTGCCAAGTGTCACTCTCAAAGTCCCTTTCTACTTTATCCTCAGAAAAAGCGGAAGGCACTACATAACCCTAGTAAGAGAAATGGAGAATGCCACGTATCTTCCTCAAAGCTATAGAATCCTCCATGTGTCAATGCCCAACAGATCAAATTCAAGTTTCATTACTGAATAAAGATTTTGGTGGGCCTCAACTGTTACTATAAAAGTTTGCAGAAGCTGCCAAGTGTCACCATCTGCAAAAGTCTAATATGTGTCCTGAATGATACTACAACATAGCCAAAGAGAAGTGGAGGGAGCCATGTGTCTTTGATGGATCCGACAGAAGGAGCCAAGTGTCATTCTCTAGTGCCTTCTAAGTAACAAGAGGATTTTTAGAAAATTGACTAAGTGTCCTCTCCCATTTCAACATAACAAAGTGTTTCATGTATTTGTTGCCACAAAGTGAAATGGAGGGAAAATCGGTTGGAGTTAATTTGAGTAGATGGAACAGTTCATCGGGTAGATTTTTGGAGCCCCCAAAGCATTGAAGGCACCATCTAGTTGTTCCTTATGAGTGAAGGATGGAGAGAATTGCATGGGAAGGGGAACAATGAAAGGAGACATCTGAGGCTATAAAAGAAGAAGAATTGTAAGAAGAAAAGGGGGGAATTTTCTCATAGTTTTAGACTTCCAAGAATTTTGACCAGTAATATCATTTGCTCTTATCTTAATTTTCTTGAATTGTAAAGTTGCTATAATTATGCATGTTTCTATGCCTTTATGTAGCTGAATGAATTAAGAAGATTGAGCTCCATGCCTTGGTTGATGATATCTATGTCATTTGCAAAGAAGTTTATACTGTAGATTTTCTAAAGTTGTGATTAGGGGTGTCATTTACTTTTGTCTCATTTTCTTGAGTCGAAAGGTTTACATAACTATACGTGACTTCTATGCCTCTTATGTGATTGAAAGATTCTATTAAGAATATTGAACACTATGCCTTTATTGACATTCTCTATATCTCAGCAAAAGAATTCCTTGTTCTAAGCCTCTGTTTCTATTATTCCAATCTTTTACATTGATCATGCACTTGTCTGCTCTTAAATCTAATTGAATCTTATAATAGTTTCACTGTGCTCAGGTTAGGATTAGGATTATATTCAGGTGCATAGCCATAATTAGGTTTCAATTCTTGCATTTTTCATTTTTCTTTAATCTCCTATCCCTTTTCCCCAACACCCAATACAAAAGAAGAGACCAGCTTCTCTAAAATCTAGAAGTTGTTTCAAGTTGCACTATCCCATAGCTTGAAACTTCCCATTGTTGATTGATTAAGATCAAGCACAATTTTAAACCATCAACATTTTTTGGCACACCTAGTGGGATCAGTCTTGAAGTTTCTTTCAAGACCACATGAACCAGAGAGCTAAGAGGAGTCGAAGCTATGGACTAGTCACCAGATCGCAATCTGCTACAAATCTAGGTATTCTTTTGCCACCTCTAGTAATTAGTCCAAGAAGAAGAGCTAACCAGTTTGTACTAGTACCAAACATGGGAGCCCTGGTACCTCCAAGAAATTATGCAAGCTAGAACACTGGTAGTCCCTTAATCCTCCCAATACCACCAGTTGTTTGGGATCTTATCCCAGTAAATGCTCTAAAAGCTCTACCCAAATTTAGTGGGTAGGACTCAAAAACACCCATGGAACATCTTCAAGATGTATCAGATGTCTGTGCCATACATGGTGTCACAGAGCCGAATGTGGCACTAAGGTTGTTAGCAACCTCATTCAAAGGGAAGGCCTTAGAATGGTATCGATCTTTAACCCCAAATACCATATCCACATGGGACCAGCATGGAGATCAGTTATTTGAAAGACTTTTAGAGAAATGTGATAATTCTTCCTTATTACAGTAGTTAATCACCATTCAGAGGGGACCACAAGAGGACATGACTAACTTCAGCACTAGATTCTAGAAAACTTGGGATAGAATCCCCATTGCAGCTAAACCACCACCTAGTATGGCCATAGTGTTCTATCTCAAAGCTTTGAATTTAGATATATCTATTATGATTCAGTCACTAGGTGGACACACTTTGCTAGCGTCTTATGACCTTGCAGTAAGAGCTAAAAATCATTTAATTGATGCTAGAAAGTTACCTCCAAGGCCTCCCATGCCCATATTCCTAGCTATTACCTTACCCTTACCTCAAGAAGTTCCCATTGCAGCTAAACCACCACCTGGTATGGCCATAGTGTTCTATCTCAAAGCTTTGAATTTAGATATATCTATTATGATTCAGTCACTAGGTGGACACACTTTGCTAGCGTCTTATGACCTTGCAGTCAGAGCTAAAAATCATTTAATTGATGCTAGAAAGTTACCTCCAAGGCCTCCCATGCCCATATTCCTAGCTATTACCTTACCCTTACCTCAAGAAGTTCCTAAAGCTATAAGCCCACTTGTGTCTATGTATACTTACCCCCCATCATCTACAAAGCAACTGGTCCCTGATCAATCATCTGAGATGGATGATATTAAGAATATGCTAAGGACATTCTCCAATGAGTTGATTAATATAAAGAGGTAGCATAATACTTTTTGTAAGCCTCCTTATCAAGGCTATCAAGGAAATAGGTTTTCATCCCAACCAAACTAGTATCAAGGCCCTCCAAGGCAAACCAACAATCAACTGGAAAATTAATTAGTTACAGTTCCCATGCCCTCATAGACCATTCCCCCCAACTCAAATAGGGAGATGGTTCCACATAAGAATAATTATGTGGATGATACAAATGCTTGGTGTTTCCATTGCAACAATGTTCACACCCCCAAATATTGTCCTAGAGGAAATCTACAACAAAGAGTGTCTGAGTAGAGAAGAATGGATGGTCAGTTTGCCAGTACTAGTAGCAATTAAGCCTACCAGTCTCCCAGCATGCAGAATTCAGTACTAGTGGCTCAGATGCAAGGAATGTCCTTACAACAAGAGGAAGAAATAGCCCTAGAACATGCTTTGTTCTCATGGATCAAAGGTGAAGAAGTATTTTTATTGAATAAAGCATCTACCTCCAAAGGCCAATAGTGCAATCTAATTATTACATCAGATCAAAGAGGAGGATGCTAGAGCAGCCCGAGATTGTAAGTGGTCAAGTCAAGAATAATCCTTCATCTCAGGGGAGAAATAACATTGATGTTAGACAAGAAGTTCCTTAGTTAGTATGAGATCAAGAGGTTCCTACCTAGATTCAAGAAAAAATGATGTATCCCTATTACCAAAAAACTCAGAGTTTGGGACCGATCAATATTGTGGACCAATTAAAGAAAACTTCAGCGCAAGTGTCTATATGGGATATCTTGGCTATCCCTGAACAAAAGACACTACTACAAGAATCTCTACAAGGGAAAATAGTGCCTAAAGGCATTATTACCAAGGAAGGACCTGCTAGAAAGGAAAAGCTTAAAGATATGGTTCTTTCGATGACAACAACCTTCATGAACAATGCAGCACAAGTAAATCCAAGCTAGAGCCTTTCTATTTGACTTTGATAGTTGGAAAGAAACTCCTGCATAATGCATTGATAGATTCAGGAGCTAGCACAACTGTGATGCCCAAGCAAATAGTTGATCCTTTGAAAATAAATTATGAATGCCTTGTAAAAGGAGTTATGCAGCTAGATGGCAAAATAATACAAACCATAGGGAGAATTAAACAACTCACCTTGCAGCTATACACATGTCCCAACATAATTATCAACCAAGATATACTTGTCATATATATTCCTCCTATCTTTGGTTTATGTTTATCCAGAGACTTTACAGCAAAAATAGGGGGATATATGTCTCTTGACTGCTCTCACCTCATCCTGAGAACCAGATATAGTTCAAAGATGAAAATTCTATCTGAACCGCTATCCAAAGACCATATTACCAACAAACCAACAACAAGATTAGAAGTAGATCATGCCATGTTGAATAAATAATAAATAAATTTTGTCGAAGAACTAGGAGACTGGACTGAGCATGATCAAGAAGAAGAAAATAGCCAGTTGTTGGCTATGATGCATAGCAACCCATATGGGAACTATGACTCTATTGGTTTGGGCACGTATGTCATTTTTGATGAAGATTAGGAGATCCTAAATGTTTAAAGGTAAGAGGTACCTACTGCTCAAGATTTAGAGCTCTGGACTTTGAACTTTGATGGGGCTAGAGCTGGAGGAATTTGTCTTACTGCTCCAAACGGTGCTAAAATTTTAAGGGCTATCTGATTCCAATTTGCTTACACTAATAATGATGTAGAATATGAATCTTTAGTACATGGGATTCTATTGGCCAAGAAAAAGGGAATAAAGAACCTAAGGTAAAAGGAGATTCAGAATTAGTATTAAAGCAAATACGAGAAAAGGCAGCAACCAAGAATGTGAGAATGAGATCCTACAAGCATAGGATTTGGGATTTGATAGAAGATTTTGAAGCTTTCAATATTGAAATAATCCCAAGAAGTTAAAACTTTGAGGTTGATAGGATGGCTCAAATTGGCTCACAGTTCAACCCAGTAATTAGCCTATTGGTTAACAATGAGTCAATAAAAGTTATAGTGAGGCCAACCATCCTAGACAATGATGAAAACTAGCAGGTATTTGAAAATGATGCTTAGGTAGTCTCTTTCTTAAAATAATTAGATGAGTTTGTAGATTAGTTGCAAACTAAAATTGAAGAGGCATATGGTGATCAGATTATACAATTGAAGACTAATAATCTCCCCAAAGGATTGATCACCTTAGAAAACTTGTTTGACCCAGAGGATGTAAGCCTAGAAAAGAAAAGGTTCTAGGTAGAGGTGAGTGATGGGAAGAGGCTAAAAGTTGAGAATTCTAAAACTCAAGAAGATAAGGAAAGATTAATCAAACTGTGCTAGAGATATGATAGAGTCATAGCTTGGAGCTATGAAGACCTCCATGGATACAAACGAGACATTATCTAGCACACAATAGAGTTGACTGAAGGATCCAAGCCCATCAGATAGAAATAGAGGCTAGTAAATCCAAGGATCAAGCTTTTAATGGTATATGAGTTGAAAAAACTTTTAGACTCAAAAATAATATTTCTAATCAAGTACTCAACCTGGGTATCAAATCTAGTCCCAGTTAGGAAAAAGAATGGTGATGTAAGACTGTGTGTAGATTTTAGAGATCTAAATAGAGCATCTCTGAAAGAGCCACTATCCCTTACCCTCCATGGAACAAATTATATAAACTGTGGCTGGGTTAGAGAGGTTTTCTTTACCTGATGGTTTCTCTGGATACAACCAGATTTGGCTAGTTGAGGAAGACCAGTACAAAACTGCTTTCACTACCAAATGGGGAACATTTGTCTATACAAAGATGCCATTCAGTTTATCAAATGCAAGAGCCACCTTTCAATGAGCTATGGATATACCCTTTGGTGAACTTGTAAATAAGGCCATCCTGGTCTATCTGGACAACCTCACTATTTTCTCAAAAAATGCTGATGATCATTTTGAATTTGTCTTCAAGAGATGTCAGGATTTTGGGATATCATTGAATCCCAAGAAGTTTATTTTTTGTTATACCATAGGGTAAACTATTGGGGCACATAGTATCCAAGGAAGGAGTTTCTATAGATCCCAAGAGAATCACAACTATAATGGACCTATCCCTTCTAGCAAATAAAAAGGCAGTCCAGTCCTTTTTAGGGAAATCAATTTTGTCAGTAAATTCATATATGATTTTTTAGGCTTGGTTAGACCAATGACACTCTTGCTAAAAAAGGACCTAGTCTTCAAGTTGACTGCAGAAGGAAGGCAAGCTTTTATGGAGGTCAAGAAGGCTATCTCAGCAGCCCCAGTGCTAAAAAATCCAAATTTTCTCAAGCCCTTTGTAATGTATGTCTATGGAGGAGAGTCAAGTATTGTTGTTGTCTTGATGGAAAAGGATGATAGGCTAGAAGGGGAACACCCAATAGCCTTTTTCTCATGAAACCTCAAGGATTATGAGACCAGGTATAATTTTGTGGAAAGACAAACCTATGCCATGGTAAAAGCCCTCAAGAAATTTAGGCATTTGGTATCAGGGAACCAAACTTTGATACTTGTAGCTCACCCAAGTGTCACAGAATACATTATGGAGGGTGAGATTACTAAGAAAAGAGAAAATTAGATCACTAAGATCCTTGAATATGATGTGGAGGTCAGTCCCACCAAGCTAGTCAGAGGTAGGGGTCTGTGCCAATATATGACCCAAGAACTGGAAAAGATGTTACCTGAGGAAGTGGATTTAGAAGGAGAGCCAGAGATAGTGCTAAAATTACAAGAGGTTGATCAAGAATCCTAGGTCACAAGTAGGATTCAATTTATGAAAAATGGGATTTATCCAAGAGAACTCCCTAGAAATAAGAGGAGATATTATAAGATACAGGGAGTTCATTTTGTTTTAATTAAGTCCTTTTTAGAAGAAATTCTGATGGAAAATTGTTAAGATGTGTAGAACAAGCTGAAGCTAAGAGGATACTACATGAAATGCATCATAGAACATCAAGGGGAATTTTTATGCAAAGACCACAACTGTAAAAATAAGTGAGGCAGGATATTTTTGGCCTACTTTATTTGTAGATTGTTATCAGCTGGTTAAAAAATGTCAATCCTACCAGTATTATATGGGGATGAGGAGGAATGAAACTATGCCACTGAGTCCTATAGTTATGGATGAACCTTTTGCTCAATGGGGTCTTGACTTCATTAGAATGATATATCCATTGTCTAGCATGAGTCATAAATGGATATTAACTGCCACAGACTATTTCACCAAATGGACCGAGGCAGTCCCACTTAAGCAAGAAATAGAGAATGTGATCCTAGATTTTCTAGGGGGTATCACTACTCACTTTAGGGTTCCTCACACCATCATATTAGATAATGCTAAAACATTCTTGGGGTCTAAAGTATCTAACTTTACCTTGAGACATGGAATATATCTAAAAACTTCATCTAACTATTACCCTCAAGGTAATGGTCTGGCAGAATCAACCAACAAGAACTTGATAAGACTCATAAAAAGAGTAGGCACTGATCATCACAAAGAGTGGCATAAAGTGCTTAATCTAGAACTATGGGCTGATAGAATCATGCCCAAGCAGGCGATCAAAATGTCTCTATATGAATTGGTATATGGAAAGTCTACCATGATTCCCCTAAGCTTGGAAATCCCTGCTCTCCAACTGATCAAACAAATTGAGATTGAAGAGAATGGCCCCATGCAGGTCAGACTCATAAAACTTTTGGAAGTTTATGAAAAGAGGGATATAGCCAACATGATTCATTGATCAAGCATCAAGGAATGGTTAAGAATTATTTTGATAAAAGGACTTCAAATCTTAATTTTGAAGTGGGCTCAATTATTTTGAAATGGGATGCAAGGGCTGCTAAGCTAGGTCAGCATACCAAATTTGAAGCATTGTGGACTGGTTCATATAGAATTCACATGTGCAAGCAGAAGAATTCTTTTGAGCTAGAGTCGATGGAAGGAGAAATTGAAGAGATTCTTGTAAATGGAATCTATTTGAAATGTTTCAATTGACTTGGGTCTCTCATGTATTGTAGTTAAATAGTTTCCCTTCCTCACATTGTTTTTCCATTGTTTTCCTGCTTTGTTTTTGAATAAGTCTTTTAAACATATGATGATGGCTCTTTTAAAGCTATAATTTTCATAATTTTGATCTAGCGGGAGGTGGAGTTTTCTTTTTAAGCTAAGCTCAAAAGTCTTAAGGGTCACCAATAATTGTAGAGTAAATTTTTACTCTACATTGCATTCAAATTTTCATTCGAGCACTGCAATTTTGGTTCCCGTATACCTTGGTCATAGTGGCAAAATTGGGGCAGAGTGCGAGTTCATGTTCCATCTAAGTGTCAAAGTGCAGTGGAGGCTACCAAGTGTCACTATCCAAGCATGAGTCTTCTTTCTCCTCTTTTGTTTCTTTCATCTCATTTTGCCTAAATGTTTGAATTCGAGTGGAAGCTACCAAGTGTCACTTTCTAAGACTTGGGGCTGGCCAACTGGCGTCATTCAAGACTCTTTTTATAACTTTCTAGAGAATCATAGATCATGCCACGTACCTAATATCAACTCAGTAGAAGTCACCATGTGTCGGCATCTACATCTCATAGAGGCACCCACATTTCATTCTATTTTTGGCAAAGACTTTCAATGAGCTAAGCAGTAAAAAAGTAGAAAGCACTAGGTGGTAGTCACGAAAGGCCTTGAAATATCTTCCTCAAAGCAGTGGAAGTCACCATGTGTCAACATCTGAGAGAATTTAGTTCAACACCTAAGTCCAATGCTTTGGTTCAACAAAGAAAGGCATTGTTTTGTTTACCTAAGTTCCATATAGCAATGGAGACTACCAAGTGTCACTCTCAAAGTCCCTTTCTACTCCATCCCCAAAAAAAGTGAAAGGTGCCACATAACCCTAGTAAGAGAAATGGAGAATGCCACATGTCTTCCTTAAAGCCACAGAAGCCTCCATGTGTCAATGCCTTAAAGATCATCTTTGAGTTTCATTACTAAATAAAGATTATGGTGGGCCTCAGGTGTTACTACAAAAGTCTACAGAAGCTGCCAAGTGTCACCATCCACAAAAGTCTAATATGTGTCCCAAATGATTCTACAACATAGCCAAAGAGAAGCAAAGGGAGTCGTGTGTCTTCAATGTATTTGATGGAAGGAGCCAAGTGTCATTCTTCGGTGCCTTCTAAGTAACAAGAGGATTTTGAGAAAATTGACTAAGTGTCCTCTCCCATTTCAACATAACAGAGTGTTCTATGTATCTGTTGCCGTAAAGTGAAATGGAGGGAAAATCAGCTGGAGTTAATTCTATTAGATGGAATAGTTCATCGAGTAGATTTTTGGAGCCCCCAAAGCATTGAAGGTGCTATCTATTTTTCCCTTGTGAGTGAAGGATAGAGAGAATTGCATGGGAAGGGGAGTGATGAAAGGAGACATCTGAGGCTATAAAAGAAGAAGAATTGTAAGAAAAGGGGGGGGGGGGGAATTTTCTCATAGTTTTAGACTTTTGAGAATTTTGACCAGTAATATCATTTGATCTTGTCTTAATTTTCTTGAATTGTAAAGTTGATATAACTGTGCATGTTTCTATGCCTTTATGTGGCTGAATGAATTAAGAAGATTGAGCTCCATGCCTTGGTTGATGTTATCTCTGACATTTGCAAAGAAGTTTATACTTTAGATTTTTTGAAGTTGTGATTAGGGGTGTCATTTGCTTTTGTCTCATTTTCTTGAGTTAGAAGGTTTACATAACTATACGTGACTTTTGTGCCTCTTATGTGATTGAAATATTCTATTAATAAGATTGAACACTATGCCTTTGTTGACATTCCCTGTATCTCAGCAAAAGAATTCCTTGTTGTGAGCCTCTGTTTCTTTTATTCCAATCTTTTACATTGATCATGCAATTGTCTGCTTTTAAATATAATTGAATCTTATAATAGTTTCACTGTGCTTAGGTTAGGATTAGGATTATATTCAGGTGCATCACCATAATTAGGTTTCAATTCTTGCATTTTGCATTTCTATTTAATCTCCTATCCCTGTTCCCCAACACCTAATACAAAAGAAGAGACCAGTTTCTCTAAAATCTGGAGGTTGTTTCAAGCCGCTTGAAACTTCCCATTGTTGATTGATTAAGATCAAGTGCAATTTTAAGCCATCAACATTATGGATGCATTAGGTATTTGAAATTCCATTATAGGTTAATTTTGAGTGAAATACATTATTTTAATTCCTATCACCCACTCAACCTCTCCTCATATAATTCAATTTTTCAAACAACTCCTCTTTAGCCAAGACTATGTTGACTACCTTTAGGTGGACTAAGATACTTTTCATGTAGGTGCATAATGGTTCGTGGAATTTTTTAAATATGATAATAAATTGATTCAAAACATATTGTAGTCACACATAATTATTTTCCTTCATCAATTATTCCAAGTTCTCTACAATCATACCATACATGCTCATATTAGTCTTTCACATGTTGACTGAGACATTTTGCTCTTAGTACCATCCTATAGGTGGTAATGGCTTCAAATAGACTTGGGCATGGTTTTTTTTTAATGGAATTATAGATATATTTTTATCATTAAAACATAACTCTTTTCTAAACTTTTTATCTTATTCTTGTATCTTGATCACACTTGTTTCCTAGTTTTAGTCCTTTTTGCCTATGGGTGCCACTTCTCAGGCATGTTATAGTCATGGTGATGTTTAGAACTAGATTGATGATGATCTAAATATTCATGAAGGTCCTAGAGTCACAAAAAACCCTTATACTTCATATTCACCTTTAAATCTCAAAATAATTTCAAAAACTCAACCTTTTACCTCACTATTTGAAACCCTTACTATAGGTGTCCCTTCCTAGACCTATGTATAGATAGAGGATAGGATTAGGAGGTCATCAAATAAAATTTAATCTTATCTTATGACATCTTGGCTCATTAGTATCACTTGGATAATTATAAATCACTCCTACATGGAAAAATATCCTAACTTGCAATTTTGGTTGAAAGAAACTTCCCTTTGGTCTTCAACTATAGATGACACTAAATGAATTTAATGTGTTTGAGGGAAAATTTTAAACCCTAAAAATCCTTATCCCTTTAATATTTTGGCCTAAATTTTGGCATAGGTTTTTTATGTGGTATTGAATTATAAAAAAATAACCAAGATCAATGCAAATTTCGTTTTTAATGGTATATGCTATTCTAATGAAGCTTAGGGGCCTTTATTTTCTCATTCTAGTGAAAAATTCCCCAACACAATCCTTGTCTTTCAATGTGAATTCCAACTTTTTCCTTGTCAATTTTACCCATCCACAATGACTTATCATGCCACTCAAAAAATTCAAGTCAAAATAAGATTCTCTTAAGTGTCTCAAAGTCACCAAAAAAATACCTTCATACTCTCTGTTCAAGCCACCTAAAGGTGGTGTTTAGTTGTATTAACAATTGAATCAAGGGGGTATATTTATCACAAGGGTTAATTTAAATGTATAGGAGGTTATTATTTATCAAAAAGTGGTTAGTGTTAGTTTAGGAGGTAGTTATATGTAGAAATGGGGAGTTTATCCTTATTTTTAGGACCTTTTGTTGATGAGCTTATTTTAAAGTTAAAACATGATTAATATGTCTATCAATATCCATAAAAACTTTTCCATACTTGGTGTGATGAGATAATTCCAAAAAAATTAGCTGCAACTCTTGTTTCTTCCATTTTCTCTTTGAAAGCCAAGAAAGGTCATTTTGAAACACTTAGTGTGGGCAGTACAATTGGATTTGGGAATATTAATTTTGGGTAATGAAAGGTATGTAAGTTTAATTAAAATAAATATAAATAATTTTCATTTTGGTACCTCCTCCTTTATGAACAAGCACTTAGACTCTAGGAATCACTTTATGCATTTACAACCATGGTCTCCTTTTGAGCTAGTTTCTGATTCTTGTGTTTGGTTTTTATGCGTTTGATTTTATAACATGTTTATAAATATATATCCATAGTTTATATAATTATATTCTTCATTTTGGATCTATCAAATTCCTCAAAAGACTCTTATAGGCTTGCTCTTGGCCATAGAGCATCCTCATTGTTTTATACTCAGAAAATGATAACGTACAAGTGCCATTCAAGGTGTTTTGAAGTTGTTTTTAGGTTTTATTGAAGAATTTTGTTCATTTTATGTCTTAAAATTACATTTTGAGGTGTTTTTAAAGCCTTACCTTAATGCTTTTTGCTCCTTCTATACATATGCCTACACAATACAGTCCAAAAGACCATTTATAGGCCTTTGCTAACATCATGTGGTTGTAAGGGAGGATTAGTGTGTCCCTAAATTTATTTTTTATGATTTAAATGAATTATGAGGTCATATGTAATCATTAAAACTCATCTTCATGAGAATTTTCCATAGTGTCATTTATATTTCTGTACAAATCATTAAATAGGCTAAGAATATGACTAAAAGGTCATTTTGCATATGAGACATAATGAAATGTTAATTAATGACTTGTGAACCTATTAAAAAATATAAAATACAACCTTAGCAAATTTTCAAAATAAAATGATCCTTTGACCAAGTTTGACTAAGGATGACTTTAGTTGACTTTATTAGTACAAGGAGGGTGGGCTTAGACCAAGTCTATATGAAGGAAAAGTAAAGTGTATAGATGACTATGAGACCCCTATAAGACATGTATAAACTTCTAAAAAGTTGAAAAAATGTAGGGTTTGACTAAAATTTTACCAAAGTCAAATTTGGTCAACATTTTTGGCAACTCTTAGGGATAACATGCTTCCTTATGTTAAGGACTAGTAGCCTTATCCTATCCATTGGGAAAAGGGAGTCAAATGCACTTATAAATAATAGGAATAAACCTTTGCTTAGCTAAAAAACATCTAGTTTACATCAAAACTCATAAAAGAAAGAAAAAAACACAACAAAACTAAATAAAAACACCACTTGTGTTACTAAGCACATAGGGAACACAAAACATTACCAAAATAAAATAAATTATGTAAATTCAACTTGATCATACCTCCCTTCTTGGATCAAAAGTTAAGTATCTTAAATATCTTTCCTTGCTAGATGAATAAGGATGCCAAGAATGCTTCCTTTTTGATTTGGTGTTAAATAAATCATGTTTTCTTTCTGCTCCTTGACTTGACATGTCATTTATTGAAGTCATTTCAAACAAGTCTCCAAAGTAGATGAAATCCTCTTAGACTTGAAAACATGCTTCATATTACTATCCTTTTACCTCATGATAGATTTGCAAATCTATGTATGGGATAGCTTGTTGCAAATTTATGTCTTCTTCAAGGATCTCATCATTCTTCTCTCTTTTTCAAATCTCTTAAAATTCTTCAAGAAGCATTGTATCATGACAATTTAGAAGTGTTTCTTACTCACACCTTTCCTTGAGGTTGATAGGATTAGATTCATAGGTCACTTTAGGATCAACTTTTGAATCATCCTGAAAAGGCTAAAGATCATCATATATCACTCCATCATGAGGTAAACTCTCTTGATGATGATTTTCTTCGATATATTCCTGCTCTCTAACATCTTGGATTTTTTTTATTAGTATTTTAGTCTTCTCACATTATTCATACTCTTAGAACATTTGCATGTGGGTTTTCCACATGTCTTACTTTAGAGACACAACCTCTTTCTTGTCATGGCTTGTAGTCAACTCTAAGGGACTTGTAGGCTCCTTGAGGGCTTCAAATTCATTACATATTTCCCAAAATTTCTTCCATAAGTCATCACCCTTTGACTAGTTAGGACAATGAAGAAGAGCCATAAGAGAAAACTCTTCATTTTCTTCTTTGGAATCCCAAAAAACTCCTTCCAAGGTATTTTCTTCAACACAAATGACATAATCTTCACAAGGAGTTAGCTCCTTATAATTATTAAGGAAATCTAAAATATGTATCTCTTCCTCCCTCTTGGTGGTGTCAATATTAGTCATCCCAAAAATAATAAGTTTAGCCAAAAAGATTCCCAAGTAGTAATACAATCCTCAACATTAGAAGGAAAACATTGATCAGTTTGAGGTGTAAAGATTGGTTCAATATCTTCTTGAGGAAGGGCAGGAGGGAGTTAAGGATCTTAAATTTTCTCTCCCTTTCCAACTTCTCCACATAAACATGATTTTTTATTTTATTCACAAGCTACCACCACTTATTTCCATCTTGGGAAGGTAGGCCTAGAGATGCTTTCATGGGATTGAGATACTAATGAAGGGGTGAATGGTACGTTTATGAAACATTAATATTCCTTGGGATTTTAATCTTGATTTCAAACTAGAAGAGTAGGCCTAGAAAGTTCATTTTATACTTCCATGATATATTTCCTTAAGTTATTATTGGCCAATTCAATCCTCCTTTCAAGATGAGCCTCAAAACTCAAACCTCCTTTCTCACAATATTCTCTAAATACATCAACCTGCTCAACCATGATGTCCTCCTTCCTTTGGATACTATCTTGGATGGACCTCTAGGAAGGGAAAATTTGTGGAGTGCATGAAGGACCTAGTGAATTTTTAAATATCCTTAGGTTATAATTTTGAGTGGAAAAGTTGACACATTTAAAGGTTGATGTGGGATATATTGGGGCTGCTAAGACTGAGTTGGTTCATGAGCTTTCAACCTTTCTTCTAGGTGGAAAATTAGGCCACAAACATCAAGTATTTAATTATAATGACATTTACAATTAAATCTCTATATAGGCATCCATTATTTCTTGACTTGTTATAAAGAATCCCTTACACTCTTGATACAAACACTAGGGATGACTTGACCATAACCATATCTAGTATCAAGGTCTAACATGTAGTCTTGGTAGCCAATAAGAGTATTTTTTAAACATGAAATTTAATCAATTATTGAGGAAACAAGTGGAATAGGTGAATCAAAAGGTGTATAGGGTTGATCTTAGGCAACATATGATTTATAGGGATCATGACAATTTTGGACAAGTACTTATTCATATTGAGGGGGAATAGGCAAAGCAGGACATATCTCCTCAACTTGTGTTAGCACAAACTCAACATAAAAATAATCCATGAGACTTGTGAGAAGTGTATATAACAATTAAAAAAACTTCAATAATAATACATGGATTGCTTAACTAGTATATTTATTGTTAGAGTCACCATTGGTGCTTAGTGGAATCGTCTCTAAAGGCTAGTATCTTGAGGAGAACACTAAAACTCCTTAATCTCTTGGAATAAGAGTCTCACTAGGAATGCCAAAAAATTTTAAATTTAACTTGCACCCAATGATGGGATGAAAAGTATCTCCTTTTTCAAGTGACACAATGGAACCACCTCAAGGTTATGGGTGTCCCTATATCAAGGTGGATCTCTAGATGAGGGGTTAGCTCCCCTTGATGCATCACTATAGCTCAATCCTAATACTAACACTTGGGGGGATTAAATGGGATAATAATAGCTGAAATTAAACCTAGTTTATGGGAGGTGATAAAACAAATGTATACTCTACTCACACCCTTTAACATGCACTTTGAACTAAGGATAAGTTACACATACACTTCACTCAATAATAATCTTCCCTTTCACATCAATATTTCAAGGATGGGTTATTGGGAATAGATTAGGCTAAGAAGACTTAGAAAATAGGAATTATAATAAACCCTATTTAATATACTAATCACTACACGTACAATCTAATCAGACACTTCTTGCTGACCTACAAAAGAGATCATAAAACACTTAAGGTACTAGGAAGAGTAACATGTGAAGGTAAACAAAACTACACTTATACAAGACCAAAATCCATTGTATAAACTTATTTAAATATTAAATGAGGTAAAAAGACTATATTTATTATCTCAAGGAAAAAAAATTTTAGGGTTTTTCCATACCCAAGTAGAGATATCCTTTATAATGCCAAAAAGGCTAGAATTTATAGCAATTGTGTATGAGAGAGAGAAAAAAAGAAGTTAAAGAGTCATTAGACACTTGTAAAACTAAGAATATTAGTTAATTATTCATGATAGAGAGATATGGGGTGATCCATGAAATTTTAGGAGATTAAAGTGTCATTTCAAATCATCCAAGCTTTGTAAAGTGGTGTAAAAACTCCTTTCTTTGCATAGAAAATTGCCACTCTTGATTTACCTTCCAAAACTACCTTATCACTAAAAATAGTCAAATTTAATGATTCTTTTTAGTGGGAGTGGCTACTAAAATGTACTCACATGCATTTTAATATCCTTTGATCACTCCTATTCTTCTATCCATGCACCATCATCCATGATAGTCCCAAAATGAGCTCTCTCCATGAACCTCTCACACTTGGCACCTAAAACATTCCAAATTATTTATTATAATCCATGTACAAGGAGGGCTGACATGTTTTATGGGTTTCAATATCATCTATTTCATCAAACAAGCCTTAAAAGGCTTCCCTAATTGATTTTCACCACTTTCCCCTAAGGGTTCACTATATGTCCACTAGATTGGTTGAAATGAAGGAGATCTTAGATATAATTAGGGGATGATATAGTTAAATAAGTGATAATTAGGACTTAAAATAATTCTTAAACTCTCTGCCAAAAGTGGTTTCATGCTTTGAAAGTTTTGCATGCTTATAAAACATAGAAAATTGTCAAAATAAGTCCTATTTTACACCATTTGTATAGGTGTAGTATACAAAATTGGTATGGGTTGGGTATCTATGGAGTCCTAAAAATATTTATGTAACTTTCATGGATTTCCACCCCATTTGGATGCCTCATTTTCCTTATCTTTTCCATCAGGTCCTTAACGAGGGTTTTTAAGGTTTTTTGAGTGGTCTGGACTCTTAACATTTGTTCATCAAGAACATATGTTGTAATAATTTAAAAATAACACTAATGGATTATTAGGGACCCTACATAACTTTTATAATCACCTCAAGTTCAAATACAAATATTTGTCGAAGTTAAAAGCATTTAAAGTTGGCATTTGAGCTCTTTTTTGCATTCTGGTAGGGTCTAAGCACACTTTAGGCAAAAAATAGTTTACTAAGAAGATTCATGAAAACCTAAGGTTTAATTATTTTTTTAATACCCTTTAAAAATTATTCCTTCACTATAATAACTCATCGATATCTTATAATGAAATTTACCCTTGTTTGGTATTAAGCCTAAACCTTGCCTTGTATGTCTATCTGCATCTTGGTAGTTGAAATATATTTTTTATCATTATAAACCTTAGATATATCTCCTAAACATCATGTCAAAATAAATTAATATGATCCAAAACATTTCAATTCTTTTAAAATGTTGATGTTGTAACTAACCCTTAATTTGGAGTTAGGCTTGCATCGTCTCACTAGGTCTACCTGTAGACCTCCTTGTCTAGACCACCATGCATATCCTTCAACCTTATATCCTATATTATTAGGTTATATTAGGTTTTATACAGATTTAAAAACTCTCATTTTATATCTCTTTGAATTTTGGTTCATGTTTTATCCCATTTCCCAACATTTGCAGGGTTTATGTAAGGAAAAGAGTACTCCATCTTTGAGAGAAAATAGGGAGGTGGTTCCTTATTAGTATTAAATTTTTTAACATTATAGTAGATTATTGAAATAATAAGGGTAATTTTTTAAAAAAAAAATCATCTAAATCCAAGCACAAGGCCTCAAAATTCACATATTTCCTAGGTAGACTTTGAACAAGGTAGACTGTGAGGGTAGGCAAGGTATGAGACTATGATTTGTGGAAAATGGAGGTTATTTCCATGACTTATGATAATGAAAAATAATTATATGAGTTTCCATACCACATATGATTCCTCCAAAGGCTTGTATCCAAAAGCTTGACGTCTTGAACCATCACTATGCTCTTGTAAACACAAGACTATCTACAAAACCCTGATTGAGACAATCATTTTAAGCCTCTACCTGTAGGTTTTTATGGACACATTAGGTATTGGAAATTAAATTTTAGGTTCGTTTTGAGTGAAAAAATTTATTTTTATTCCTATCACCTACTCAAACTCTCCTCATACACGTCAATTGTTTAAACATTTCCTCTTTAGCTAGGACTATGTTGATTATCTTAAGTGGACTATTATACTTTTCATGTGGGTGCATAATGGCTCAGGGAGGTTTTTAAAGATTATAATAAATTAATTTGAAACACATTTTAATCACAAATAATTTTTTTCCTTCATCAATTATTATAAGTTCTATACAATCATACCATACATGCTCATATTAGTCTTTCACATGTTGATTGAGACATTTTGCTCTCAGTACCCTATTGTACGTGGTCATGACTTCAAATAGATTTGGTAATGGTGGTTATTATGGAATTAGATATATATTTTTATCATTAAAACATAAATCCTTTCTAAACTTTTGATCTTATTATTGTATGTTGATCACACGTTTTTCCTAGGTTTAGTCCTTTCTACTTGTAAGTGTCATTTCTCAAGCCTATTGTAGTCATGGTGATGTTTAGAAATATCTTGATGATCTAAATTTTAATGAGGGTAATAAAGTGAAAAAACACCCTTATACTTCCTATTTAACATTAAATCCCAAAATAATATTAAAAACTCAACCTTCTACCTCATTGTTTGAAACCCTTACTGTAGGTGTCCCTTCCCATGCCTGTGTATGGGATAAAGGATAAGCTTAGGAGGTCATCAAATAAAATTACATATTATATTATGAAATATTAGCTCATGAGTATCACTTGGATCATTTGGAATCTTTTCCACATTTAAAACAATTGTACCTTGCAATTTTTGTTGAAATAATATTTCCTTTGGTCTTCAACTATAGGTGAAACTAAAAAATTTAGTGCATCTGAGGGAAACTTTGAGACCTTAAATGTCATTCTCCCCTTAATATTTTGTACTAAAATTTGGCATAGGTGTTATATGTGGTAGGTAATTGTAGTATAGAAAACCAAGAGCATTGGAAAGTCTTTTTTTTATGGTATATTCTATTCCAAAAAAGCTTAGGGACCTCTATTTTCTCAATTTAGGGAAAAGTTCCCTAACTCAGTCCTTGTATTTCAACATGAATTTGAACTTATACCTTGTCAATTTTACTCATTAACAAGGGTTTATCATGCAAATCCATCATGTAAATGAAAAATAAGAGCCTCTTAACTGTTATAAAGTCACCAAAAAAAACTTTCATACTCTTTTGTCAAGCCACCTAAAGGTGGTGTTTAGTTGTAGTAGTTAGTGAATCAAGAATGGAACTATGGAGAATTCACATGAAGATGAGTTTTTATGCTTACATCTGACATCATTATGTATTTATAATAGAAAAAATAAATTGAGGCACACACCAATCATCCCTTACACCAACATGACATTAGCAGAAGCCTATAGATGGTCTTTTGGATTGTGTTATGAAGGCATATGTATAGAAGGAAAAAGAAGAGTTTAGGAAAGTATTTAAAAACACATAAAAATGAAATTTTTATCCATAATTTGAATAATATTCATCAATAACACCTAAAAATAACTTCACAACACCTTTAATGGCACTTGTAAATTAACTTTTTCTAAGTATAGAACAATGAGGATGCTCTATGACCAAGAGCAAGCCTAGAAGAGGTTTGTGAGGCATTTGATAGTTCAAAAACCCAAAAAATAACTATATAAACTATGGATATATCTTTATAAACACGTGAAAACATAAAAAACATCAAAATCAAACACAAGAATCAAAAACTAGCTTAAAATGAGATCCTTCATGGTTGTTAATGTATAAAAAGTTACCTATACTTTAAGTGATTTTTCATAA
The DNA here is from genome assembly GCA_037957365.1 of Torreya grandis. Classification (NCBI taxonomy): domain Eukaryota; kingdom Viridiplantae; phylum Streptophyta; class Pinopsida; order Cupressales; family Taxaceae; genus Torreya; species Torreya grandis. The sequence goes on from JARHVA010002327.1 coordinate 1,756,483, forward strand.
AGGAGGAGGCACCGAAATGAAAATTATTGTTATTTGTTTGAATTAAACTCAAAATACCTTTAATTTATAAAAATAACTCTTCCCAACTCCACTTCTACATCCCACACTAAGTGTTTGAAAATGAACTTTCTTGGCTTGTAAAGAGAAAATAGAAGAAACAAGAGTTACATCTAAACTTTTTGGCATTATATTAGAACACTAATAATGGAAAAAGAGTGTATGGATATTAACATACATATTACCCATGTTTTCACCTAAAAGTGAGACAATCAATTTTTTACAAGTGCCCAAACGGGCCTAAAAGGAAGGGAAAACTCCCCATTTCTACATATAACTACCTCTTGAACTAACACTGACCACTTTCTAACAGATCCTAACTTTATCCATGTTGAAAATCACTTTTGAGACAAATATTACCCATTGGAAGTTCATAAAAGTCATTAAATGGGCTAGGAATATGACCAAAAGGCCATTTTTTTATATGAGACAATGAAATGTAAATTAATGACTTGTGAACCTCTTAAAACATATCAAATACCACCTTAGGACATTTTTAAAATAAAACGAGCCTTGAAATTTTTTTACTAGGGTTGACTTTGGTTTAATTGACTAGTACAAGGAGGGTGGGATTAGACCAAGATTAGAAGAAGGATAAGTAAAGTGTCTAGACCACTATGAGACCCCTATAAGACATCTATAAAATTTTAAAAAGTTCAAAAAATGTGGGGGTTAATTCAAATTTGACCAAAGGTAAAATTTGGTTAACACTATCATCTTTAGAACAAACCCTTGTCTTTAAGTTCATGTTTCTCAACCAATTAAAAGAGCTTAAAGACTATTAGAGCAAATGAAGGTTATCTAGTGTATGATGTATTAGCCCTGATTAGATCAAAGGTGGTGGAGTATCCCTTGAAATGTGGTAGCTCATTAATTATTTTCAGATGTAATTCTCCCTCTTATCTCTTCCCCTTATGCTATATTTTCCATTCTTATTTCCATTGTAAGGGTTCTCAGATTTTATAATTTTGATCTTTTTGGGAGATAGGGATATTCTCTGAGATATTGCAAAATACACTCAACTTGACTAGGATAAACCCTATCAAACATTTGTAATAACTACCTTTTGATGCAATATAAGACTTTATTTACCTATCTCTTTCCTTGGATATATTTTTGGTGAGTTATGCATGATGGCATTATGTGAAAGAGAGTATTCCTCATCCATTGTCCTCCTTTTTGACCTTGTTTAGGGAATTTTCAAGCTATTTGAAGGTCTGGATTGGTGTTCTTTATGAAATTAATGTGAAATGTCAATGAGTCATATAAATCCTCTTTTTTTGCATCATTACTTCCTAAACCTATTCTATGAATTACTTATGCAATCAACTAGATTTTGAGTTTGTGTGAGCTAGCATTATCTTCTAGATATTTAGTGTGGGTTCAAGCTTATGGGAGTCTCCCTTTTGTGTTTGGTGCATCACCCTTCAACCTTTATAGGATCCCTTTCCCAATTTCTAACCCTTTTCCATGTGAAATAATTAGTGTAGGTGAGCATCAAGAGTAATCCAACCTTCTCCAAAGGTTCATCCCCATCGTAGGTTACCCATAGCTTAAGGTTATCCTAATATTATGGCTTAGTTAGAAGGAGCCTCAAGAACTCCTTCCAAGTGTGTGAATTAATGTTATAATAATAAATTCAAGGATACATTTATCAATTTTTGAAAGGTATATCTTAGAGGATACCTTTAAGGTAGAAATAAAGGTACTACAATTCTCTTTAAGGCATCTTCTAGGAGATACCTTGAAGGGTTTTATTAGTGTTGACCAAATTTCACTTTTAAGTCAAATTAGGGCACCCCTAGTAAAAGACTTGGATTTTTAGGTCTATTATGGAGTTTAATATCTTTTCATGAGATGTTTTATAGGTTAATTAATGTCAACTAATGTTATATTAGCTTTGGTCAATTAGTTTTTATGTTTTTACATCATTTTTAGGTCGTTTGAGAGGTCAACAAGGTGCATTTAGTGATTTATATGGGCTTTTTGGGAAATATGCAAGTGTAAAAACATTATTGAATTCCACATGTGTCATTATATGTCTTAGATAACTAACACTACTAAAAATATAGTAGGTTATTTAAATACAAGTTAGGTTTCTTAAAGAAAAGGAACACAATGGCACTTCTATGGCTTCTCTGGGAAGTGTGCCACTTGGAAAATGTGGAAATGTGACTATTAAAATTCCCTAAACTCATATACACATTTGTTTTTATCTGGAGATGTCTTTTATTTCGAAAAACTATTTTACTTCCTTTTTAGATTTTTAAACACACAAAAGTGATTTACAAGTTTATAATTGGTATGGCTAGTAAAAAGAGTTTCAAGTAGAATGATTTTGGGAGGTTGTTTTAAAATAAGTGAAATTAATTTTAATGTCAATAAGTTTGATAATGATGAACTGTGTTTTATGAATCATTCATTTGAAGTTGACTGTGTAAATCTACCTATCAATCTATGCAACCTCTAGGTTTTGCCTTGGTTTGAAGAAGTTCTTATGAACCAATTAATGAATTTTATGAAAAATCATGTTGAGTTCTTCCTATAATTATACCCATGCTTATTTTCAATTTTTAAGTTGATTTGATGGTTAATTTTCCTTAATTTTTTAGATTGATCCATTATGTGTTTACTGGTAGCTTTCCATTATTTTTTGATTTTCATGCTTTGTAAGTGTCTTGTAGGGGTTGTGATGATCATTCCTCATGTTTAAAATTTATTCAAATGATATTATGTCATTTCAAGTGCATATTCTAAGTAATCTTAATTGTTTACATGCATGGACTACACATACACATGGTATGCCATTGGAGTCTGCATATACAAGTGGCTCAGCATAGAGTTTAAGGTATCATTTTGAAACATTAAAGCAATATTTTAAATCCTTTTAAAAGTATTAACATATGAGTTCACTATGGTATAATTGTCTAAAGTCTTGGTTGGAAATGCAAATTGAAAACCATATCTAAAAATGATGACTTAGATTTGGGACTATCTACCCTAAAAGCACAAAATAAAGGTCTTCAATGTTTTGTGTATATGTTATAGCATAGTTAAGGTAACTATTAGAATAAATATGCTGATAAACCTTGTATCCCTTGGTAGTGAAAATATCCATGCCAAGTTTAATGGGTAGAAAGTAAATGGAGGTTGGGTTTTTAGAGATATAAATTTTCCAAATCGTGACTGAAAGTCCCTTAGTGAGGTTTACATGCCTGAGAGGGAAAAGAGACCCTTCGTCCAAATTTTAAAATAAAACTATGAATTCATGAGGATTGATTTAAAATGTTTCAAAATGACATTTTTGGTCTATAATATCCTCATGAGGACATGCATTGTGTATTTTGCTTCTTAGATCATTCTTAGTCTGTACACAGGCCTAAATGCATCTACAACCAACATTAAGTGAATAAGAAAAATAGTGAATAAAGTATGGGGTTTTTTAGGGTGTTTTAACCATTTATGGTAAATGAAGGTAAGAAAATGTGTTATCACACATTTTTATGACCCCAATGTTTCAAGAGGAATATTCAAACAACATGACCAGGTGCCCATTTAAGGGGAGAAGTCACCTATAGGCAGGGGTTACTTTGAGGGAGAAAACTCAATTTGGGTTTTAAGTTGATTTCAAAAGATGTTAGAGGGACACTAATATGTAAATACAAATTACAATCACTTTATTGAATATCATGATGACCTCCATGATATTATCAACAATGTAAATCAAGCACGCTTAGATCTCATATGGCTCTAATATAACCTACAACTAGGTCAAGAATATATAAATGTAGTGAGTGAAATATGTCATGTAGGTGTTATTTACATGAGTGAGGGTAAGAAATTAAATCCAATTATTATTTTTTGACTCTAAGAGATTTAAGCAAATATTTTATGTTATTTTAAGCTAGATAAGGTGAGGATCACCTATAGGTGTCCTTTTAAATAGGATATGAACCATGATAAAAGGTTTAAACTAGTGGTCAAAAGTGCATTTTGAATGCTTGAATAGGGTAATATGATTAAATAACCAAATATGAACATTATCCATAAATTTAATGAGCCTCATATAATCCAAGAAAGATAAAATCACCTACAAATAGGGCCAAACTAGGGGTGTCTCAATCAGAAGGGCATAGAGCGAATAAATTGATTCCCTTAAAATAGGTATGACATGAAGATAGTCCCAAATGGATATAATGAGAATAAAGTTATCTTATATGATTATAGGAATGTTTTTATACACTACATAGAAACCTCAAACAAGCATAAAAACTTACAAGTGATGTTTGGAAGGCATAATATAATCAACAGTGGGAACTCAACTTGACTGAGTAAAGGTCATCGGGAGTATGAAAGTAGGTTGAAATGTTGGGAAGTATAAATAATACATGGTTATATTCATAATATAAAATTATTATCCAAAACAAACCAAACATATGTGTAGGAGAGTCCAATTTGGATAGCATATAGTCGTTATACCTTGCCTACACATAGTCTACCTATAAAAACATAATCTTGGATTTTAAACTAATTATGGAGTCAAATGGATAGACCAAAAGATAAATTTTTGTATATATCATTATTTTCACCTTTATAATTCACTTTAGTGGTCAAATTGTCTATAAAAATAGGGGAAGTACCCTTTGATTTATCTTAGACAGAGGGTACTTCCCCTTGTACATGAAACTGGTAGATTTGGAAGATTAGGGGAAAGGAGTAAACTAGAGGTTAACAAGATAAATAAAGGAGGTTTGTTAATATATTTAATACCAATTACAATCATGGAAAGTAAATGTATAAAGATAAAATAAAATAAAATAGTCTAAATGTCTGAGTTTGTAGGTAGACCTATCAAGCAAAATTAGGGCCTAAAGGCCAAATGAAGGGTTGTTCTCACTTGAAACCTTGTCAAGGTATTATAATCAATTTTATAATACCTATTTTATGGGATTAGAAGTTTTTAAACTATTATAATGTAAATAAAACCATGAAAGGCCATTTTTTACTTCAACGTCAAAACATGCCTACTAGACATACCTAGGCCTAGAGGCAAAATGGAGGGTCACTTCTCTTTTGACATAATATGATCATCACCATATATTTTAATATGTTTTTTAGTTAAAATAATAGGTAATAAATCCATTAGAGTGTAGAGAAAACATAAAAAGAGCCATTTTTGAGCTCAAACCAACACTAGACTTATAGGAAACAAGATAACAAGCTCTACAAGGCAAGTTTGAAATCTCACATCCTCCATGAGGATTTTCATGGGGAAAAAAGGATTTTAAGGAAGATATTAGAGGACTCTAATAACAAATTTGAGGATTTTTTTTGAAAATCCAATAATAGATTTTTATGAAACAAGCTTAAGGGTCAAAACTGCCCTAAAACCCTCATAAACCCTTACAAGGATTAGTTTCTAAAAATGGAGTTGTAAATGAAATATAATGGAATAATATTACCTTTAAACCTATTTAACCTTGTAAATTACTCCCTAAATATGATCCACATGCTTTTTGGATGTACGGACCAATACATAAATGTTAGAAATAGGTTATTTTAAACCTTTTTTTGTTTTGCAAGCTAAAAATGGAGTTTAAACCTAAAACCAACGTTGGTAGGAATCTATATACTTTTTATAACCCATAATGTTAATTTAATACTTCAAAACAACTCATAAGGTTTCAAACAATATATTTCATTTCAGCTAATCAAAACTAGCGTAATGGAGAAGCTAGGGTTGAGTGTGAAAATTTCAAGTGAATGGCTTTTGAAGGTGTCATTTATGATTATAAGTCCACTTAAGGCCTTTAAAATTTAAATCCACTACATAAAAATTATTTTCATTTCAAACTTATGCCTTTTTTGGAACCAAATGTGCAGGGTGCATGAAAGGGTAGCTTTTTGGACAATAGATGATGATAGCCCAATTTGGTATGATTATAGAGGACATAGAATGAAACCAATACATGGAGAGGAATTTATGATAGTATCACATTATATTAAAAAATATTTTACTGATACTCATTAGTTATAGGACGTTCAAACATATCCAATCATGAAGGTATTTTTTCTAAGCCAGTTGGAGAGTTTTACGCCACTTTTCATGAAGCTTGTGACTTGAATTGACACTTGTAGATCCAAAAATTCCATGGTTAATCCCATACAATCTCAAAATTCATAATTAAATCCTTGAATCATCTTTAAAATTTCCCTTGTGACCCTTGGACTTCTTTTTTTCTCTCTCTATCTCTCTCTCTCAAGTTCTATAAGAACTAGCCATTTTGCCATTGTATTGGAAGCTCCACCTAAGTATGTCAAATACATACTAGTTTTTATACATTTTTATCAATAAAATGACTAATTATTATGTATTTCATGACTATTCATATTTTTATTTACTTTAATGTTGAATTTACTTAGTGAAGACTATGGATTCCTTAGCAAGTTGTCACATTCTCTCACCTATTTGTAGCTTCTTCTTGCAAGGCATGTGATGTGTTCCAAGAAATGTAAAATTTTAATTTAGTTATTATATTTAATATTTCCATTCAAGGCCTCATTTATATTCCTCTTAGCTTTTCACATTCATCCATATCCCCACAATGTAACATTGATGCAATAATACATAGATTAGAGAGTGTATGCTTAGTTGTCCTTTGATTTCAAGTGTAATATGCATATGGTTGGATGTCATCAATAAATTTTGTGTATCACCTCCATTAGGTTAGTTTTATTTCAGCTATCTTTCTCCCTTGTCACCCCCAAAAGTTAGTATTAGTTGAAATCTTAAGTAGTGCATCAAGGGAACTAGCCCTATCTAGAGATTCACCTCATTCATTAGGTTGCCCACAAGCCTACAGGTGATTCCATTGTGCCACTTAGATGAGGAGAGCAATGAATCTCCTCAAATATTTCAAATCCAAGTGAACTTATTCATACCTAAAAGGGTTGTCCTAGTAGATATATATACCCTTGAGGTCTTTGTAATACCCTTAAGGATACATTTATGCATGCTTGAAAGGTATCTCTTAGGTGATACCTTCAAGGTAGCCTTAAAGGTATTACAATGACCTTTAAGGTATCTTATAGGAGATTTATTGATGGGTTTTATAGTATCTTGAAGGGTTTTCCTAGTAGATACTATTGTATCCAACATTCCCTTTTTCTTATTCAAGAAATGGGGACTCACTTTCAAATTTTGGCCTTATTTCTTGAAGCTTTCTTCTATTTATTTGATAAAAGTTATAATTGGATTGATATTTATCCTTTATATTTATAAAATCAAAGGATGGTATTATACATTTTATGGATTAATTTTTTTAATGCACATGATTGGAATTTTCTTTCAAGGTATCTCCTAGGAGATACCCTGAAGGACCTTGGAATACCTTCCATATTGATTAAAAATGTCCTTTCAAGGGATTACATATAACTATGACACCTTTTTATTAGGAAATAACCTTGGTTCTAGCTCATCTTTAAAACATACCTTCAAGGTAGACTTGAAGGTACTACAATGCCCTTAAAGGTATCTTCTAAGAAGCACCTTGAAGGCTCTTGTAGTACCTTTAAGGTTTCTCCTAGTAGATAGAGATACATTGAAGGGCCTTTTAATACCTTAAAAGATACCTTTATTCATGGTTTAAAGTTATCTCTTAAGATATACATGACCATGTTTTAAAGGTATCTCTTAAGATACCTTGAAGGGTCTTGTAGCACCTTTAAGGGTTATCCTAGTAGATATCTTAAACATGTACATGATTGGAATTTTCTTTCAAGGTATCTCCTAAGGGATTAACTTTAAGGGCCTTATAGTACATTCAAAGGGTATATTCATATACACCTTGAACATTCACATAATTTTAATTTGATTTTAGGGTAGTTCTTAAGAGATACCTTGAACATACACATGATTGGAGTTTTTATTTTGAAGTATCTCTTAAGAGATACATTGAACATGCACAGGATTGCAATTTTATTTCAAGGTATCTCCTAAAGGATACCTTGAAAATACACATGATTGGAATTTTATTTTAAGGTATCTCTTAGGAGATACCTCGAATGGCCTTGGAATACCTTATTTGTTGATTTCAAAGGTCATCACAAGGGATTTGATATAACCATGGACCTTTTTATTAAGCAAGAACACTAATGACATATGAGTTTTAAGAGATACTTTCAAGGTAGCCTTGAAGGTAATACAATTCCCTTTAATGTATCTTCTAGGAGATACCTTGAGGGCGCTTTTAGTACCTTCAAGTTTTCTCATAGTAGATAGAGATACTTTGGAGGACCTTGTAATACCTTAAAGGATACCTTTATGCATGATTGAAAGGTATATTTTAGGAGATTCCTTCGAGATAGCCTTGAAGGTACTATATTTCCATTTAATTTATGTTTTAGGAGATATCTTGAAGGGTCTTGTAGTACTTTCAAGGGTTCTCATAGTAGGTACCTTGAACATGGACATGATTGGAATTTCCATTCAATGTATCTCTTGGGGGATTTCCTTGAAGGGCCTTATGGTACATTCAAATGGTCTCTTCATAGATACCTTGAACATGCACACAATTTGAATTTTCTTTCAAAGCAAGTCCTAAGAGATACCTTGAACATACACACATTTATAATTTTTATTTTTAGGTATCTCCTAGGAGATACATTGAATATGCACATGATTGCAATTTCATTTTGAGGTATCTCCTAGGAGATACTTTGAACATGCACATAATATAAATTTTCTTTCAAGTTATCTCCTAAGAGATACCTTGAAGGGGGCCTTGGAATACCTTTCCTATTGATTGCAAAGGTCCTTGTGGGGGATTTGATATAACTATGGCACATTTTTATATGGAAATAACGCTGATGTTAGTTCAAATATAAAAGATATGTAGAAGTGTCACATGAATTTGTGCCTAAGTCATGTAAGTTTCATAATTTGTCACATATCTTTATGAATTTTAAAAATAGAGAAATAATGTGATATAATGATATTTTTCACTTTTCACCTAGTCACATCATTCTAGCTTACGAAGAAATTACAAAGTTTGCAACCATGTGAATCGATTAGAACAATGCATGTGGCATTTTATCATACCCTTGTAAGGCTTCAATTATTTTTTAATTATTGTGACAATATGTTCCTATTGTGTCATGCCACTTGGCACTCAGTCATACCCCAAAGTCAAGATGTAATATTTCAATTTCATAATACATAGATTGCATGACAAGATGAAACTTGGTAGTAACTTGTTTAGTATTAATTAGATAGATATGATATGGAATCCATAAGGTATTTGAGAATAATGAGATAAACTCACATGGATCCATATCTCACTAAAATAATATGATCAATTGAATCCATGAAACCCAATGACTATGTGATCAAATTAAAACATGACACTTAGTGAAGTGGCACAACATTTGGGTCCATTAAAACATTCATATAACAAAGCCACATGAAAACACAAGATAATAAGAACTTGTCACTTGGAAAAATAGTGAAAATCTTGAGGCCACATTATTATAAGGATGAAAGAGGTCAATTAATGTGATAATTGAGGATGAGTGATCTAATTTAAGGGAAATATATGATAAAGTGTCATAATAGATAGGTACACTAAGAGTTTCATGTAATATAACCATCCGATAGTATGATCCATTGAAATCTTTCCACTTCACAAGCTAGTAGGGGTCCCAAGATCATGTCAACCTAAAAAAAATGGGTTGAGTTGGGTAACATTAAAAGGAGGTGCAAGATAATCTAAATATTCCACATGAAAAAATATCATGTCACCCATCTAGATATACCAATATCCAAATTAAAATATTAGAATACACGAACATATACCAAGTGTTAGGCATGCATTAAGTCTGACACCTAAATAACACAATGTTATCCATTATTGTTGATTTTTGGTATAGATTAAATTTGAATGGAGGTTCATTTTGGTGGTTATAAATCCAAGTCACCTAAAGAAAAGGTTAAGCCTATGTTGAGAAGACACATGGACAAGCTAAGAGTGATGATTGGCCAATTCCAAAAAGTGAATTTATGAAGCCATCAAAACAAAATTAAATATCCACCCAAGCTTTATGTTAAATAAAATGAAAGATACTATTTATCACCCTTATTTTATAATTCAAAATTCTAAGAAAAATCTGGGGTTTAAAACTCTAAATCTTATAATTCACCATTACTATCTATTGAAAACTTTGAAGTACTCTATATCATTTGATAAGAAATATATGTGTATTAATTTGACATATAGGTAATCCATAGGCTCATAAATAAAAAAATTAGAAGTCATAGATGAAGTAGGAGAATATAAAGCTACAAAGACAAAACAAGTCCCATTCATATATTCCTACAAAATACACAAAATCTTCTCAAACACCAAACTCAATGAAATTTCATTCGCCACAAATGACAAACACTATGATGACTTAATTTACCATGTGGAGAAGATGGTAGACCAGGATAGTGATAATGAGGAAGCTCTTAGTGTTGTAGAGAAAAGATCTAATATCTTAGTGCTTAAGGCTATAGTGTTATAGAAAGTTGCATCCAATATAGAGGTTCTCCCTTGTGTGGACTTAGTCCACCAAATTTGTATTCACTCTAGGTGTGTGGATCACATGATCAAATATTTTAAATTTGGCAATATCACTTATATAGCTGGATTGACCCTTCAAACCTATTATGACTTTCCTGAGCTTAAAATTGTTTACAATAAAGATACCATGACCCAATGGCTCAATTCAAAAAATATAAAAGAAGTATTGAAAATCAATGTATAGATCCCAAGGAGGTTCATCTAAAAGTCTAAAATAAATAAGATTTCTATCACCTAATTCAAAAAATGGGTGAGATTGGGGATGGCCATGATGAGCAGGTTACATGAAGTAGAAGACACAAGCCATGTGGATGATAAGTGGGTTTTATGGTTGTCTATGATTATATATGACTCCATAACCCCTCTCCTCGAGGAGGTCATCTCCTACAGTTTGGATACCAAAATTAAGAATACCATGGCTAACTAAGGAAATCTTTTCTATATGATGTCCTACTTGGTTTATGCCATCTATGCCACTCTTAAGCTCTCCAAATTTACCAATTGGGATCCAAACATGAGATGGACCATCCCCCATGTCTTCACAAAGGTTAGAATTTATAAATATAGGTAGGATATGTGGACTATTGTTGACTAGTTCTACCTAATTGTATGTAGATCCATCCTTGAAAGAGCTATACTTGGGTTGTTATTAGATATTCTGGTAAACATTAACAAATTAGGATCCTACTATTACTACCCATAATACACCATAATGAGAGTTGAAGGAATCTAGACGTCCCCATTTACATTTCCCACCATAGTGCCAGACAAACTAGCTGAGAAGGAAATTATCTTCCAACTACACATAAGATTAGATTGACTATGTAAAAGAAATAAAAGGGTGTTGGTCCACCCCTAATTGGTCAACATTATCTAATTCAAAATTTCAGCTTTGAACTCAATAATATTTACTACCAAACATAGGTCCACTTTCAATTTGAAGAAAGATACCAATAGAGAATGGGACCTTACACACTTGAAATTCAATCATTTCATTAGACACAGGGTAACTCTCAGTATCACATATCATCATGAGCCTAAATATGGAGACCAATTATACCTTAATGCATCTGATAAAAAATAAGCTATATAAAGTCTAAATGCTATTAGGATAAGGTAGGTGATAGCAAAACTCCATGGCATTATGTTTTTTAAAGTAGCTGAGCACTTGGATACTTAAGAAAGAATGTTGGCATCTCCTATCCATACTTCTAGTGTTGAAAAAGAAGGGCCAATTGACCTACAACATAGTTTTAGAATACTCCAAGCATTGTCTCATACTTTAGAGAAAGGAGGGACTAGCATTGGGAAACAAATTGGGCAGGCTTCTACCTAAGGGGTCTTATTTGGCAGCACATCCTATTTATAGAGTACTACTACAACAGAGGCTACACCTTCAATAAGAACAATAGTAGCTTCTATCCTGACAACTTCAACATTATCATCACATCCCCTTCCTCGTACCAAATAAGTATTAAGTGATGTAGTTTAGGAACATATTTTCTTACCCTATTCTTTCTTTGACAAACATCCCTTGAGAATACTTTAACCCCCCAAATTTGAGTCATGTCAATCTCTAACCTTACAGGTCCCTCACTAGACCCATAATAAGGCATGTAGCCATACCATTACCCACCAACACCCCTTTCACCATATCATCCACTTCTAGGGTTTTGATAATGGAAAATTTTTCTTGAGTCATGCCTGGGCCTATGCCTAGACCTATCCCATAATTACATAAGAATAATCCTACTGTCATCCTTCTACAAGTTTCCTTATTCTCTACTAGTTTTTTAACTATCACTAGTGCTTCTTCATCCCCTAGATCTGATTTCACATTGGTCATAACCTTTGATACCTATCAGATGTTTTCCTTATAATGGATTTATCTAACTCAACTATTTCCTTCTTCATCAAAGCCCATAAGTGGATATTAAGATAAATCATGGATTAAGTAGATGTAACTAACTACTAGGGAGAACCTAGATTGGGTTATAATGGAACCTCCTATGGTTGCACTTAAATTTGATATGGAGTTTGTGGAAATGAAGAGGGTGACCAAGATGAAGGTCACCCACCTTGACCAAATAATCCTATATGAATTAGAAGAAATATTATTTTAGCTGACAAAGACAAAGAAGGCTAAACAGGGCCACCAACAATAATATGAGGAGGACCCCTTATCATCTCTCCAAGAAGCTATGGATGTGGATACCATATTGGTTAAGGGAGTGAATCATATAGTGATTGACTTGGAATAACAACACAAGTTCAAATTACTAGAGTAGACCATAACAAGAGTGGAAGAAGCCATGGAAGAATTGTGTGATGTGTTGAATACCTTGGCTTAGTACAAGTTAAAGGGAGATGAAATACATAATAAAGTCCTAAAGGCAAAATATGTGTATGAAGGATATGAAAACAAGATAATCAACCTAATGAGTTGATCATAATGAAGAAATTTTAGAACCTAAACCTAATTCCCTTGAAGGACTTGAGCATTACTCAGTCTTGTGTAATTGGTAGGAGAAAGAACTTGAACTAGTGGAATGAAGATATGAGGTCCTTGGGGAGATCCGTTATATAATAAGATGACAATGTTATCACATTATTGAAGGATGCCAAAATTATGCTCTTGGATAATAAAGATGGCTTCATCATTAGTTGTGATGCCTTCATGGCTCAACTATAGAACTTCATGGTAAAATTTCAAAATAAATCTGTGGTTAGAGGAGTGACCTTCAAACAAGAGATTGTGAATTTAACAGCCTCTACCAGTCAAAAAATAAAGAAGGCTAAGGCCATTAATAAAGTTATGGGATCTCTCCTAAGAAGGAATGATGAAATGTCTAGGCTCATAACCAAGCTAATGACGGAGCCCATCATCGATCTAAGATTATTAAATAGTGAGTACAAGAAATTATCCTAGGTATGGAAAGGGTAAGTTGAGGCCCAAAAACAAGCTTGCACCTCTAGAGCGACCACTCTTAGTATCCCATCTTAGAATGTATTCTTCCTTAACTAGCATTATCAATCAATCTTCTTCTGATATATGAGCTTCATAATAAATAATACTATTAGGATCTTATCCGAACTTCTTAAAAAAACAAAATATCCACCTATTGTGTTCCTTCTAGATAGGAAACATGTCCCATGGTCCCTCAAATTGCATTGTAAAATATTCTTAAATTTTGAATAGGGAATATTCTTCAAGTTTAGGACATAGGAGACCTTGTCTACTGATAGGTGTTACCCATTTCATTTTTTAACTAAGGCATTCAAATGGAATATATATAGGGGTTCTCCCCTTCATTGTAAACTAAAGACATAATTTTGTGAATTAATGCAAAGAGAAAGTAAATTCTAGAAATTAACTCAATGTTTCTATTATTTTCATGCATTCCTTTTTCTCAAAATTTGTTAATAATATCTTATCTATCTATTTAATGGTTATAATTAGGTATCAATTTTTCAAATACATGTCTAGTTGTGATTTCATCTAGGCTAATAATGTATATTATATATGATATATTTTCATCATGCTCTGTTAGTGAATTTGTTTAAGGAAATTTATTATAGGTAGCATTTTAAAGAATCATTTTTAGATATGTGAATTATATTCACCTTTGAATCCTCAGGTAAATTATTATATTCTTGGTTTAAGCACTAGGATTTCATAGATGTTATTTTCATTTGCATTGTTGTAAAAAAACTGTTGGTAATTTAGCCTATCAAGGCCAAATTTCAACCCCTATAACCAAAACATTGCATGGTCATCATAGTGTCTTATTTATAAAGTGAAGAGTAAGTTTTTTAGTTTCATATTCATAGTTTCAAGTTTCATTCCAAGGTTTTGAAAGAGTTTCAAGTAGTTCTTTAATCTCAAAGTGCTCTAAAGAAGATGGTGAAAATAAGACATTTGATGACTTGTCATGAAGTTTTAGAACATAATTTGGTATATTCAAGGTATTAAATGAGATATAAAATCAAAAAATTGATCAAAATGCATCAAAAGTATATATTAATCCTTTTATAAGGCTATGATATTATTATATGACATTTAGTGGCAATTTTTCTCTAAAAAACTATGTTTATTTTATCTAAAAGGACAAATTTTGACCTTTAAAAATAAAATATGGTGATAAAAGGAAATTAAATTATTAAAAATAGCCTTTAAAACATTTATATATATGACTTTATATTATTCATAAAGTTTGATATTTAGAAAAAGTTACTTTATGCAAGTTCAAGTGTGAAAAGGTCATTTTTAGGCTCCCACATGCCAATTTTGGCTATATAAATGTGTAAAATGACTTAATATTTGTCTTAACATGATTTTTGACTCATGTGGATCCCTTATCATAATCTAAATTATGGTGGTGTAAGCTTAAGTTGTGAATAGAAAGCAAAAAAAGGTCATATTTCAAACAAAGTATGAACTTGTATAGTCATTCTATTTGGTGGAGCTCATGAGTAGGAAAAGATGGACATAATATGGGTTATATAAATAAATTCAATGCAAAAGGAATCACAATAGGCCCAAAATTGGTCTCTTTTATTCACCTTTCTATTTTGCACATAAGAAGAGCTCTTCAGGTTTGTAGGTGGTATGGCCATGAAAGAGAAAATCTAGGTCTGCATTTTTTTCTACAGAAATTAAAATTAGATATCTTCCAGATGGAGAAAGTGGTTTTGAAATTTTCCATCTCTCCCTCATGAATCATCTCGTTGAAGTTAAGGCATACATCAATAGTCCTATATCCAGAAAGGCATTAGTTTTCTACATTTTCTCCTCATTAGACCATAATATCAAAAAAAATCAAGTTTGTAAGGCTTATTAATGATATGAGTCACCCTTCCATAGCATCCATCACCACTATTCCACATGCTTCAATACCAAATAGTTCTCAAGAAGGAAAAAGAGTGCAATTTTTCAATCTACTAGAAAATGAAGAAGAATTATATGGTCTAGGAAAGAGAAAGGGTTTCAAAATGTTAAGGTTGTTTTAGCATTTGTTAAGGTACTTATCATATTCTTAGGTTTAAAATTTATCTTCTTATCCTCCTCAAATGACCTTTAAACTGATATATTAGGTAGAGAATAGGATTGTGCTTGCATAAGATGCTTTAATGTGACTATGAGATTTTCCTTTCATGCTCCTTTCTCTCCATATTATTTCTTCTCCATGATCACTATCATACACTACCATTTGTCAATGTGATCATGTTCCTTTCACCCTTCATTCATGGTTTTCATCTTCCCACTTCATCATCACCACTTCCACTCATCTGCATCTCACCATTCATCATAAAGAAGAGTCAATAGAAAATGAAGGACATCATGGTCACTCAAAGAGGTTATTCCCACCTTGAATCCACCACCTAAAACAAATAAGTCAACTCACAATAATACACCAACAATTAACAATTTTCATGAAAGTATAAAAGGGAAGGATATGCTAGTACATGTCTTTTAAAGGTTTAGGCTCAACCTTTCTCATCAATATGCAAAAAATGATTGTAAAATGATCATATCTATGAGTTATAACTTCCTTAAGGATATGAATAGTCATAGTCCACACAATGGATGTATATAGCCACCTACAGTTGAAGAATGATACAGTCATAGGTGAAGGTTGAAATACTATAAAAGGGGTTTCAATCCATTTTATTCCTTCATCCATGGTATAAGTCTAATAAATCAACCTTTAAGAAATTAATCAAGTGTCTTTGAGACACCTAAAAGCTTGGTTTGAAGTGAAAATATGCTACAATCAGGGGTTCGATAGTCTTAAGACCTTTTCTAGGATTATGGAGGATGTTTTGACCATCAAGTGCATGAACTATTAAGATGAATAACCTCAATATATAGATCAATAAGGATAAATATGAGGTTCAAATATGGATAAATAAAAATAATTTACATTTACATCTAGCTTCAAAAGCATTTCTATAATCAAGTGGCTGAACCATGCTTAATAGAGAATTCAAGGGTACAAACATTCTATTAGGTTAATACATTTATTAAAAGATCATCATATAGAGATAAAATTATGGGTACTTTGTTTATTTTAAAAACTCCCAAAGCATCTTTATATCTGAACGTAGTCTGTACAAAGGACATCACATCATGCACAATGGCCTATATAGGAGAGGTTTGTTTTCATAATGAAAGAATGGTGAACATGTGAGGAAGATAAAAGTTTAAAAGGAAGACATTAAATTATGGAAATGGGATACTTCAAGGAGAAAAATGTAGTTGAATATTCAATTCCATGAAATCTTCACCTACATTTGCTTAATGGACTCCAAAAGTATGTTGACAGGCAAGACATTAAAGTAATAAGGTCTTACATATTTTTAAAGTTTATAGGGTCTTATTATGTCTGAAGAATCATTTAAGTTTATTATTTAATATTTTCATCCAAAAATATAATAGTTTTAATAATTTATCCTAAATTCAAATATTCAAAAGATCTAACCTCACAACTAGAGGTCTAGTGTAGATACAAGCATCCCACAGCCTTAGATCATTCCAATGTTAGTCTCTATATGAATCATATTTGAGTAGTTTGATTTCAACAAGGTTTAATCTAGGTTGATAGCATAAATCCAAGGATATGTATTAGTGTTTTTTGCTACAAGGGATATTTCTTTTTTACCCTAACTTACTCCCTCTTTTTAAACTTTTTTAACATGAATCACTTTACATTAATGTTCATTATGTATATCAATTTATTTGTTTAAGAGTTTAGGATTATATTGTCAAATGCAAAGTAATTTATGTTATTGTAAATTTAGGTAGATTGTGTCACTACCATATTCCTTTTGTCCCTATAATAGGTTATACTTGTAAACTAGAAGGTGTTAACTACATAATCTCTCTAGTAAAACTATGTGAAGCCCCAAGGTTTTCTAGGACCTACACTATAATATGATAAATGTTATTTTGTTGTTCACATTACATCATTAACACAGACATGCATCACTCATCTAGAATAAATTAAGATGAATTTGAATATTCTCAACCTACTATTTCTTGTCAATCACTTTTAGGCATTAGTACTCCTCCAAATATTAAGGTGGTTGGTTTCCTCAATAAATATAAGTCAATTATATTTATTTACTTTAGGAGTACACCAAAATTCATCAATAGTATGTTGGATACTCAATTGAACTATTTTATTTACCCATCTCTATAATTTCAAATCCTAATTATAGGTGGGGGTATAGTCAATTGTTTTTGTAAATACCATAGTATAAAGGTATGGGAGACTACCTATTGTATTATCTTATGTTTCCTATTATCATGGATGGGGATAATATTTTTTTGGATTATAATGGCTCACCACTTTATGCTCAATTGAGATGAATTTTGAGTAATTGTTCATGTTCATTCATTTATAAGGAAGGACATTTAAACTACATGGTTTATTGGTTAAATATATGTAATTAGTTAATTTTCACTAGATGATGAAGATGATCAAAAAAGGTGAAAAGTAATTATTATGTGATTATTTTCCATAGATTTTTTTTTAAAAAGGAGTCTAACCATATTGAATAACAACTAGTGGAGTCTAACCATTTTTGTCTTATATGCCCACTTGACTCCTTTGACCTCTTTTCCTTTTGTACCAAGCTTTACAATAGGGCTCACTATTGCCTAGGCTAACCTACGGCCACCTTGAGCTTGATACACATTCTTAGAAATTGTAATATTTATTATTAAAAAATTATTGATGTATATATATGTAGATTATTAGGAATTATATTTAGTATATTGTTTTATAAAATTTTAGTGTTACAATTTAAAAACCTTGCTTACCCAAATAATAGTCATGTGCACACTCTTGTAGAAGAAGGCTCACTGACACGACAGTTGTGTGTGCTCCAAAATGGCCAAAAATATTACAATAATCTAGATAGATTATCTGAATCTTAATGATTTCATTACATAAAGTGATAAACAATGAATAAAAGAGCCAAGTCAACACAAATAAATCACACATTTTAGATAGAGTAAAAAATATATTAAACACTATTAAGATTAAATACCTAAAAATAAGGATCTATAGAAATGATAGTAATAAATATGGTGAATGCTTTATAACCTGCTATGTTCTAATCTATAAGTGCTCTATAGTGTATGTTAAAAAAAACTAAGAATATGTAGGAATAGTAATATATATGGTCAAACATGTTTAGCGGTTTTTGTTCCTCTAAAAATGTGTTAAAATTATATGGACCCCATTTTACAAAGTAAATTTGAATTTAAAATTCATTGAGGACTCCTGCCTATTTCTAAACACAAATGCACGTCAAGAGTTAAGTCAAATTGAAGGCAAGTGATATATTTACTATATAAAAATGATATTGATATATATTATATTAGAATATATAATATTTATGTAAAACATATACTAAAAATATATATTATGTAATGTAATATAATATTACAATATTATATATTATGTAATATATATATATATATGTTTATTATTATTATTATTATTATTATATATGTTTATATTGTTTATAAATCAAATTATAATTATATATTATATATTTTAGTATAATATACTTAATTTATAATATATCAAATATATATTTTATATATAATATTAATCAGTTTAATATATAAAAATATTATCTCTCTCTCTCTCTCTCTCTCACACACACACACACACACACACACACACACACACACACACACACACACACACACACACACACACACACACACACACACACACATCATGACAAATAATGTATGTATATATGTATTTGTAAGAGGGGTTATGTAAAGTGAAAGAGTGTAAAATTATAACTAATACTTAAAACTAATAATTCCAAACCCTTGAAAATGTCAAAATATTAAAGTTCATATTTAAAGATAATTATGGGTGCAGACTGATCAGGATTTGAATCACCTAACAATGATTTATTCTATGATTTTTTACATTCTTCATGTAAATAGATAGCCTCTTAGCATGTAATATTTACATTAAAATTGTAACTCCCTTGGTTTCAATCAGTGTGCATCTATATTCACTATATAAGGATCTCAATTGTGGTTGATCACATTTTGTCTTAGTGATTACAATGTATAAATTGATTTTTTTACAATGGCACTAAGAAAATTAAAAGTGACCAAGAGGAATTCAGGGTTTAAAAATTGGATAAAAAATTTGAGTGGACATATATGTTCCAAAGACACCATTTATTCCATGTATACCTACTGTACCTAGTGATGATGCATTCTCATGTATACCATTGCAGTCTTGTGTCTCATAAATATACTATTGATGTTACATCTTCAAAAGAATTAGATGAAACTCCACATAATATTATGCAAGAGCCTATTTCTAAATCACTACTATTGCTTCCAAATTTTCATGATGATAATTTTACTTCTATTTCCATATTTTAACTTCTATAATTTTCATTGTAATATGGTCTTACAGCGGATTATTGAACATTTTATAATTCTTATGAACCCCTAGATGTGATCCAAAAACCATGGTGGGAGACCCATCAAGTGTAATTTTTTGGGACTCATATAAGTCCTGAATCTTAGACCATAAGGAAAAACATCTATTATTACAATGCATTTGGCCTTGGTGGAAATAATAATATGCATTTTCTTCATATTAATATCCTTGTGGAATAAGTTTACTCATATCAACCTCTACACCTCAATGTAGGGAGAGATATGAGTTGACAGTAAGTGAGAATCTTAATAAAAAGCACCAAAGGCTTTGTGAATCTAGTAACTTTTTTGTGTGGTGCACTCTATAATACATCTTGATGTGGTGCTACCATGTTCGTTATTTGATTGGTATCACATTTTGGTTCATCAGATTAAATTTGTGAGATGGATTGATCTTAAATTATGTATTGAATGAGGCCAATGTAGTGGCCACATATTTTAATAACTTGTTTAATTCATGGATTTTTATTTATCAGTCATGCTCAAGGTTACCCTTCATGTTTCTCATAAGTAGGAAATTTTGGTACCACAAAATATGGTGGCAAGGGTTGAAATGATACCTCTAATGCAAGAGGTTTGTGTAAGACATATTGTGAATCAACTAGGCCATATTTGGATGCCTTTAAGGTGTTCTTCTCAATCAGATAATTTTTTCCACCAATGTTTTAATCATTTGTGATGAGGATTTTCAAAAATCTCGATGTTGGTTAAAATTATTCATTAAATTTCACATCAAGTTGGATGAATATGTATTGCTAGTCAATGTATAGTCATGTTTGATGTGATTAATGGATGTGAAAGAAGAAAGTCCTACGTATTTTTTTGTATTGTATTTGATATCTAACCATGTCATATGTCTATTGTGTTATAAATTTTTTTAAACTAACTAATAGAGTCACAAGTGTAAATTCAATAAAGGTGACTCACTATCACATGTATTTGAATTGGTGAATTTTAACTCAAACTTATTCCAAGGGGCTAAAAAAGAGGGAGTCAAATTCCTATTCAATAATTTAATCATGTAAATTAAAAAACATAAATAAAATCATTTAATAAGAATAATTATAATAAATGATAAAAATTATAATTATTTTTATATTTAAAAAGTATGCTTATTTATTTTTATTTATCATGTTTAAATCTTTAAATATTTTTACTGAATAATTTATGTTTAAATGTTTTTCCATAATGGTTAGTTTTTACCTCCACATAAAATGAAACATTTTTTAATGTAATGTTATTTTACTAAATTGCTTATTCATATTCAAGTGGTGATAAGTAGAAGAAGTAAATCCATACTAATGAAAAGATTTAAACACTGTCACAATTTCATTGCAAATATTTTGAGTATTTTCTACATGTTTAAATCTATATGAATCTAGATAAGGTTCTATCCTCCAATGATAGGAATAAAAAGAATACCTTGGACATTTACCAGAATGAATCATGCCAATTTTTGTATACATGTCCAGCTCTAAATCAATTTTAATGACTTGCATATTGAGATTTGTTTATATAGTCCACTTAAACTACAGTCAAATGTTCAAAAACACATTTCATACTTAATATAATTTTGAATACTTAATGTGCCCCTGATATTGAAATCAAAAAGCACAAACCATTTAGATAATGGTAGTTATCTAAGTTTCATCCAAGAATTTATGAAAGTGTATATTTCTAACTATGGATTATAAATATGAGTTATTTCATTTGACTAAGACTCAAAATAGCAATAATTGACAGATGGTTGTGTAATGTTGACTAATTAATTATTTTAATAAACCTAATCCATATTAATATTATAATACAATCATGAACTAATACATCACATAATATAATTATCATAGTGTCACTCCATGGTTCATCCATCCAGTCTCCATGCCTCTCCATAAATGTGAATATAATAAATTAACACAACTATAAGTATATGAAGTAAAACATCACTAGTTATTTAAAATTATGATAGGAAGACATGAATTTGGCATTGAAAATATTATTTTACCTTCTTAATACATCCACAAGAAGATATGGTGGACATATTATGAATCTAGTATTTTTATTTGCATGGTGCATTATACAATACAACTTCACATGGCACTGATGTGTTAATTATTTGATTGGTATCACATTTTGGTTCATTTGGATTAAATTTGTAAGATGGACTGATCTTAAATTCTGTATCAAATGAATCCAATGTAGTGGACTTATACTTTATATTGTTTAATGCAAGGAGCTTAATTTATCAGTCATGTTCATGGTCACCCTTCATGTTTCTCGTAAGTAGAAAATGTTAGTGCCACAAAGTGTGGTAGCAAGGTTTGAAATGATACCTCTAATGAAATAGGGTTATACAAGACATATTGTGAATCAATTGGGACATATTTGGATTCCTTTTAGGTATTCTTCTCAATCAGAGAACTTTTTTCCTCTAATGCTTTAATCATTTTTAATGAGGATTGTGAAAAAGCCCCACCTTGGTTCAAAGTATTCATTGAAGACAAAATCAAAGGGGATGAAGAAATATTACCACTTGATATATAATCAATGTTTGATGTGATTAATGGATGTGAAAGAGGATCATCCTATTCATATTGTAATCACATATAATTGTACCTATCTTGATCCTGTAGCTTGTTGTGTAACTACCTAGTGATACAATGGAAAAACTTCTAAAGCCATGGGGCCTTGGCAATTTGAGGTTAATATCTAGATAAGGCTCATTTACTTTCACTAAATCTGATGTAAACTGATGAAATATATTTTTTATGGAAATCTCACTCTTTAGTTCTTTTTGATCCTAAACTAAGGTTTTTTTAAGGGGAAAACTGTTGAAGAATTGAAATTTGTATAAAATGGAAAATATGGTTATTGCACAAAATATTTTATAGTGGATCTTAATGCATTCTTTGATAACATAAAAGAGCATAAAATAGGTTAAATTTATTTAAGCACAAACTCATATAATTTAGAAATCAGAGGTGGTATTTGAACTATTTTTCACAAAAGGGAAAATGTTGTTTATTCAAGACAATATTATCAAGAGGGTAAAATACCATACATTAATTTTATTGTGATTAAAATAAAAGACAAAGATTCCACAAATAATCAAATAGTGTGCACACACACAGAGATCTCTTAAGACAATGAAGGCAAATACTCAACTTTATTTCTCTCTGAAGGTTACAACTAGTATTAAATACATTTAAAGTGCAAAAAATATCACTAATAGAAAAAATATACATTAGGATATGGGTTCTAGCCATATTTATACAAAATATGTCATAGAATACATATAGTTTTTTAAAATTAAATGCTTAGTTCAAAAAATATGAAGATTTGAAAACCTTCATGCAAAAAGAGGTGAGCTCTTCCATTTTTGGTGTTTTAGATTTGTGGAATAGATGAAACAAAACATGCATGAAATGGGAGTGATCCTAGCTATATAATGGTGTAGTAATGTGTGGCTGAACTGAAGATCTCCATGTAATACTTCTTGATCTGATAGTAGCTAAAAATAGCTTCCTCATACAAAAGCATACACAAAATAAAACCTGGTCTTTTAAAATAAAAGATAACATTGAAAATTAATTTCAATTATATTTTCATGCAAACCCTAGCATGAAAAACCTAAAGTGAGACTTTTATAACTTTCTAAGTCTTTATCAGTTTTACCAAAATGAACCATGCAATCTACAATTCATGATTTTGTACTTTTATCAATTCATACCTATCAAAATTGAAAGTGCACTTTACACTTGTGCTTCTTATTCATATTTATTATACTTTTATCTCTAGTTATTTCATATTAATCCATTTATTATTACAATAATGTTATTTCTCTTGGATTTGTATTTCATCTCCTCAAGAGGCATGGAGACTTTGGTGGAATCTATAGGTGTCTAGAGCACTTATACTCTCCAAAGGAACTGGAAGGTGCTCAAAGCATGTCGAGTCTCTATGATGCTTGAAGCACATTAGGTCTCTACTGGAATTGGAAGGTGCTTAAATCACACCCACTTTCCTTGAAGGCTTATAAGCTTGTGGATAATTTAGGTGCTTGAGGTAGGTACAATGTCCATGAGGATGTTGGGGGAATCTTTGGAAGGTAATATTCTCTAATTTGAATATAATGTATATGCTCAAGAATATTCATTTTAGTTTATGAAAAACTTTGATTTTGAATGTGAAATCTCTAAGGGAAAATGAAGGGGCTTTTGGTAGATTAAAGTGATGGTAGAATAGGGTGGAAATTCCTAAAGTAAGTCCACTCCCACAGGAAAGGATTGACCTGGAAAAAAGTGGGACTCATCATGCACTTTGCATGTTATGAAAATGTGCAATGTGCACTTCAGGTTTTGCATTCTATGGAAAAAGTTTTGGTGAAATTTGGAGGCTAAGCCTGCTTGAAGTAGTTTCACTCTCTATTGACAAGATTTTTGGTTTCGATAGAAGGTGGAGCTTGGTGTGAACATTACATGCTCTAAATTGTGAAAAGTATATCTAAGGTTCTAAGTTCTGGAGGATGGGGGAGTGCACATGTTTGGTAGGATCTAGATGTTATTATTCACTTTATTCATTGTGAAAACATGTAAAGCACACTTTGAGTTCTAGATTCCATCGAATGGGTGTATGGTGGGATCTGGAGCCCATCATGAATTTTTACATTATGAAAACATGAAAAGTGCATGGTGAGTTTTGCATTCCACATTTTTGGGGTATGGGTGATTTGTGAGATCTAGAACCCATGAAGAAATTTACACAAATGCAAATCACATCTATAGTTATAGATTTTTCAAGGTAAAGGGAAAGATGGTGTTTTGGAGGATTCATTTTTTTACTAAACAATAAAGGGTGTCTCCCTTAGTGTGTTAGATGTAGTGAGATTTTTGTACAAAAATCTCAACATTTTTGGTGACCTCTATGGGATGATAACTTGTTAATCATTTTTAATCTGGTAACCTTATCCATTAGGCATGGAAATAATTTCTATTATGACAAATTCTAACCTAGGGAAGAAAAATCTAGGATTTGCCTAGACATGAACAATATAGAAAAGCAAATAAAACAAAAAAGGGAAAAACAACACAACCTAAAGAAATAAATCCTAATCATTTTGACATGTGCATAAACACTTATTTACAACACATAACTAATCTAATAAAAAATGTGTACACAAGCACTTATATAAAATCATAAGATCTATTCTTATATGTCTAAGGTTACAATTTATATGTACTTTGCACTTGGGCCAAATGGGAAACTTCTAGCATCATTCACTTGTGACAAATTGAGATAAAAGATAGTTTGATTTGGAGGTATCAAAATTGGTGAACCAATAAACTTGATGGCCAATCCTTTTGTTGTTCCCTCTAGTAGATGAAAATTACAAAACATGTCCCAATGTAGACATATTAGTCCAAGTTATCCAAGATCATTGCATGTTGGACTATAGGAGCATTTACTCAATGTTGTTCATCACTTGTGCGAAATACTTGCATGAAGACTTCATTTGGGATCTTAGGATAAAATGCACTTGGTTAATTTGATGGCTCAAAAATACATGTTCTTCCACTTTATCCTTATGGGCATCAAGACTATTCATGCCTAGAGCAGCATATTCATAACTTTCTAGAAGAAGGACATGTCCCTTGGCCTCTTCAAATTCTTTAGTTATGCTATTGAACCACTACCATAAATCTTGAATCTCTTCACTGATATGCTTCTCCAAATGTATCACTTGAGCACTTGAGATGTCTTCTCCATCAACATTACTCAATGTTTAATTTCATTGTTCAACTAAAAATGAGGGTTGATTTGACAATCCATGGTCTAAAACATCATACATATCTTGCTCAACATCTAATCTAATTTTCTCTAAATGTAACACATCAAGGCTATCCTCAACTAACACCTCATATTGAAGTGGACCAACCACTAGTTCCTAGTTTTGATCTTCTTTTTCATTCATGTAAAATGGACCCTCAATAGTCCATTCAAGATCTGTTCTATTTTTAGTTGGAATATTTTCCTCTTAAGTCAAGTCTGTAACATTAAGCTATTCCATTTCACTTAAGACATCAAAGAACATATATTGACATTTCTCTTCTAAATTACCTAAGCTATCCTTGACACCTACAATAGGTTCATGAAGGCTATCCTCTTGCTTCTAATTAAGATCCTAAAAATTGAAATATGAAACATGATCCTACCTATGAAGTGGGTTACCTATCATGATTTCCTTGTTATAGACAATTACATTATCTTCTTTAGGCTCACTAAAGACTGCAAACTTCTCCTTTTTCTTTTTAAAAATAGGTTCTTTATCCAATAGGTGATGGTGAGAGAATGAATAAGTTCACCTTGATTTTGAGAGATCAAGATAGGTCAGTTGAGATATCTGATTGCTAATTATTTTAGCATGCTCTCAAGTGGATGAAATGAGGCAAACATATCTCCAATATAGATATAATATTCTATTTATTCAAAGCTTACTCTAAATTAGACTGTAGGGACCCCTGCAACCTCCTCATTTGATGACTCAAATTTATGTTATAAATTAAGTACATGTGATGGTTCCTCCTTGCTAGTTCCCAATTGAGCTAGGTACCTAATAGGTCACCCTCTTGTTAAAAAAAGTTTTATAAATTAGAATTTCCCTCCCTTATGCATTTTTCTTCTCCATCATCTTGTTTATTGGGACACACTGGCATAAGTGATTGAGTTTGGAACACATCCACTTCCTCTTATTGTTCTTATTTCTCATGGTTTTCCCTTTTAATAGATGTTGGTTTAATGCCAATGCTCGAACAATATTATTCTTGCTACTCTTCACCCTTTTGCATGAGAGGAATCATTACATCTTCTTGAATGACACCATATTCTTCCATACTAAATGGAGGCTCATTTATCTAAGAGAGTGCCTCATCATCTCACCCCTATGCACTACCCTACTATGTAGGCTATTTTTGTTCATCCTATTCTTGGATCACCTTTAAAGTTTATAATTTAGTGTCACAAAGAAGGTTGTTAATGATGATTTATTCATCATAATAACTTAAAATATCCTCCTCCTCATTTAAATGGTCTTCACTTTCCTTCCATACAACTAATCCTCCTTTGAAAAGGGATATGGTGGGAGGGCAAGAGGTTTCAACTAGTGTATATGAAGGGGATTTTAGAAGGTTGGGCATTGTAAAGTTAGGAGGCATGGTCCAAAAAGGCTGTCATGACCATGCTAGAAATGAGGGTAGTCTCTTTCAAGGAAGGGGGTCTTATAAAAATTACAACCTTGAAATCAAGGGATTTACTTGAAACCATAGAGGATCTATATTTCCTGAAGCTAGGAAAGGGAGGAGTGGAGGTGGTTGGCTACAATTCAATTTATTAAATATATAGAAACACTATATGCTTTTGTTACTCCTTAGCAGTGATCTACCTTATTAAGCACTCTTCTTCATATCTAAATTATCCCATCACCTCCTACTATTATGTGTAGTCTTGATAAGAAATCTCTTTTTACTATCTACTATACTCCTATCTTTTAATCTCCATCCATTGTCTCCAAAAATAAAGTTGTATATCACTAATACTCTATTGGGGTTGATTGGGAGGGTAATAATGTAGATTAAGAGCAAGGTATCCTTCTTGAGGCTGGTCATATATGTGAATAGGTTTCAAATAAGGTTAAACTATTGTGTTAGGGATGTAATTCTTCTATAAATGAAGATATCCAACTATGACAAGTCTATTTGGGATAAAACTAGAGGCATTTTTAGTGATATGGATGGTATGAAGGCATAAAAATTGTATTTTGAAAAGTATGAGGCGAAAATTCATATTTTACATGATATATTGACATATTATAGAATTCAAATAAGGAATAATTAGGTCTACCCTTCTAATAAAAAGAACATACCAACATAGTCACCAATAATATCACCTAAATCTTGATCTTTTATAATTTTTAAGAGATTGGACTACTTAAACCAGTAGATTTGATCTTTAGAGTCACTATGGTGTTGAATAAACTATCATGAATAGTAATATGCACTGAAGAGCACACCAAAAGCCTTCAATGGATGATGTAAGGATCATTAAATTTGGGTCCCACTGGGTGTGCTAAAAGTTATTATCACATAGGATTCCACTTGTTTTGATCCTATAGATTGTTGTGCAAGTGCCTAATGATAAAATGGAAAAACCTCCAAAGTCATGGGAACTTGGAAATTTTAGGTTAATATCTAGAGATGACTGACTTCCTTTCACTAAATCTGATGTAAACTAATGAAATACCAGTTTGTATGGAAATCTTTTACTTTAGTACTTTTTGATCCCAAACTAGGATTTTTTTTAATGAAAAAAGGGTTAAAGAATTAAAATTTGTAGAAAAATAAACATATGGTGATTACACTAAATATTTTATATTGGGTCTTACTTCTTTGTTTGATAACACAAAAGATTGTAAAATAGTTGAATTTATTTCAGCACAAAGTCATACAATTTAGAAATTAGAGGTAGTATTTCAGCTATTTTTCACAAAAAGTGAAAGGATATTTATTCCAAAAAATACTATCAAGAAGGTGAAATACCATAGATGAATTTTATTGTGACTGAAATAAAAGACAAATCTTCCATAAATAATCAAATAACTTGCACACACATAGATCTCTTAAGATAAGAAATGTAAATATTCAACTTCATATTTCTCCAAAGTTTACAACTTGTAGTAAATACATTCAATGTGTAAAAAATATCACTAATATTAAAAAGATACATTAGTCCATGGGGTCTATCAATATTTATACAAAATATGTCATAGAAGACATATAGTCATTGAAACTTGAATGCTTAGTTTAGAAAATCATGTAGATCTAAAAACCTTCATGTAAAAAGAGGTGAGTTATTCTTTTTCAAACATTTTGAACTTATGGAATGGATAAAACATAGCGTACATGAGCTTGGAGTGATCTTGAGCATAGCATGGCATGGTAAGGAGTGGATGAACTAAAGATCTACATGAGACACTTCTTGATCTCATAATAGCTTAAAATAGATTCCTCATGGAAAAGTGATGCCCAAAATAGAATGTTATTTTTTAAAATAAAAGATAATATTGAAAATTAACTTCAAGATTATTTTCATGAAAACCCTAACATACAAAACCTAATGTGAGATTTTTAAAACTTTCTAAGTCTATATCACTTTTGCCAAAATGAACCATGCAATCCATACTTCATGATTTTGCACTTTTATAAACTCATACTTGTCACAATTGAAAGTACAATTTTCACTTGTGCTTCTTTCTCAACTTCCTTGTACTTTTGTCTCTAATTGTTTTATATTAATCCATTTAATTATAAAATAACCTAATTACCCTTGGATTTTAATTTCATCTCTCTAGGAGGCATGGAGACTTTATCATAATCTGCAGGTGTCTAGAGCACTTAAACTCTCTAGTAGAACTTGAAGGTGCTCAAAGCATGTCAGGTCTCCATGGTCCTTGAAACACATTAGGTCTCTAAAAAAATTGGAAGGTACTCAAATAAAATACACTTTCAGTGAAGTCTTAAATTCTTGTGGGGAATTTAGGTGACTACGGTAGGTCCATTATCTATGTGGACACTAGGGGAAACATTGGAAGGGAATATTCTCTAATTTGAATCTAAAGTATATGCTCAAGAATATTAATTTTAGTTTCTAAAAAATATTAATTTTGAATGTGAAATCCTAGAGGTAAAATGAAGGGATTTTTTGTAGATTGAAGTGCTAGTGTTGTAGGTTAGACCTACTTAAATCAGGTCCACTCCCCATGGGAAAGGATTGGCTTGATGGGAAGTGAGACTCATTGTGCACTTTGGACATTATGAAAATGTACAATGTGCACTTTAGATTCTACATTCTACAAGAAGTGGTTTGGTAAAATTTGGTGGAGATTGGACCTACTTAAATCAAGTCTACTCTATAATGATAGGATGTTTGGTTTTGGTGGGAGGTGGAGCTTGGCATGCACTTTGCATGTTCTAAAATATGCAAAGTGTATCTAAGGTTATGGGTTCTATTAGATGGGGGGTTTATAGCTTTGGTGGGATCCAGATCCCATCATGCACTTTGCACATTGTGAAAAAATGTAAAGTTCATGCTAAGTTTTAGATTTTGATGGATGGGTGTTTGGCAAGATCTAAAGCTTGTCATGCATTTTACACATTGTGAAAATGTGTAAAGTGCATATTGGGTTCCATATACCATAGTTTATGGGTATGGGTATTTTACAGGATCTAAAATCCATGAACTATTTTCACAAGCTCAAATTGCATTTAGAGTTTTACATTCTATAAGGTAAAAGGAAAGATGGGTCTTTTGGAGGATTGAAGGTTTTTTTCTAAAAAACAAATTGGGTTTACCTTAGTGTGTTAGATGTAGTGAGGTTTTTGGGACAAAAATATCAACACATATTCAAGTGATGATATATATAAGAAATAAATCCATACCGATAAAAATATTTAAACACCATCATAATTCCATTGTAAATAGTCATATCAGAATTCCATTTTAAATATTTTATATAAGTCTAAATCTATTTGAATCTAGATAACGTTTTATCCTCCAACCATAAGAATAACAAGAATCCTTCTATCATTTACCAAAATGAACCATGCCTATTTATGTATACAAGTTCACCTCTAAATCAATGTTAATGATGTGTCATGAATGTTTAGAGTTGTTTATATATTCCACTCAAACTAAAATCAAATGTTTAGAAACACATTTCATACATAATATTAAATTTTGACTACTTCATGTGTCCCTGATATTGAATTAAACAATAACAAATCATTGATAGTGGTATTTGTCT
>JARHVA010002327.1:1800000-1817500 GCA_037957365.1 Torreya grandis
CTAATAATAGGTGCATGAATACATGCATCTTACTATGTATTACAAAAAATCATCAATAAGGTCATCATATACACAAGTAAAAAAATAACTAGTCTTATCCATGAAAACTAATGAATCATTCTCTATAACACTTTGTGGCACCTTCATCTATATATATATATATATATATATATATATATATATATATATATATATATATATATATATATGCCAAAAAACATATCTCATAGTTATAATTAAAAATTCAAGCAAGCAATCATTCTAGTCTTAATAAACTGGAGAAATAAACCAAAGGATTTGAGTAGAGAAATAAACTCACCATTAATAACTAGAACAAGGATTCATTGGTGCTAAATAAATTTTATCTTAATTTTAATCAATTAAATAGACAAATTACATATCACTAACTAAAATTTCAGCTCCAAATACCTCATGATTAACTAAACTTTTATTTTCATTTCATGTGGAGAATAGATGTTGTAGAGGATCTTCAGTAGTTTGAATTCCTACTTGGATGAAACAACTAGAATGGTCATGTTGGTAGGGCTTGGATGTAGGAAGGATTTGATATCTCTCTCTTTATTCTCAATATATCCCCACATGACCCCACTCAAGGGTTTCACCTAATGGACCACATGATGGACAATGCTCTAAAAGATCTTTATTTATCCCTAAAGCATATAGACAAAGTTGTTCCTATCTTAGAGAAATTGGATCCATGTGCACCTAATTTGTCATGGGTGGACATGGTTAAAGGAAAAATCTTAGTGGGCCAGGACCTTTCAAATTTCTATATATTCCTATAATAAGCTAACAATGAGGTTTTCATCCCCATTCTAGACCCAATAGTAGAGCAAGCTGATGTGGAGCTTGCTAAATTCATTCTAGCCAGGGTAAATGGCTTCCATCCAAATATTGACACTTTTCATAACTGGTCCAAAGAAAGGTGGAAACCCAAAGGTTATTTTAAGGTAATAACTATTGTTAGGGGCTTCTTCCTAGTAAATTTTTATCTATAATAGGATTGCATATAGTTCCTCTTGAAAGGGCCCTAGATTATGGGAAAAGCGAGCATGACTATCAAAGGATAGAAGACCAGGTCAAATCTTATCAATACTACCATGCATGATTTTCCATTATGGGTTCTTCTCCTTGAACTTCCCTTATAATATTGATACCTAGAGGTCATCGTTGGTGTTTTCAGGGCCCTAGGTTACTCTTTCTCATTGAAGAATGGTTTCAACCCATGTTTAATTTTTCCTACCTACAATTAATCCCTTACTACACATGATCAAGATCAAGTCAAAGTATGGAAAATAGATGTAGATCATTATATATGAGAATAATTAAATCATCTTCCCATGGTGTAATGTTTCAAAGAATTTTATTCATGACTATTTGAAAAAAGGCTAAGATTTTAACACTCCCAAGAAAAAATGGACTAGAAATGAGGTAGCAAGGAAGGATCTATGACCAAAGCACCCTCTCAAAAATGGATCCCCCTGATCCCTTTTAAGCACTTTACCTTATATAATATTAAAAGGTATTCCTTATTTTAACCCTTTTGGTCCTCTTATTTCATTTTTTGGATTAGATTCCTTATGTGAGTCAGGCCTCCTAGGGCTGCCTCTCCCCAGACCCTTCTTCCATCCATAGACCCCCTTTCCTCCCCATTCCTCCATTTCCCCTTGTTTATTCTCAATCCCCCCTCCCATTTTCCCCCTCCCCCTCTCTCCCCCTTATCTTCTCACTAATAACTAATTACCCCTCCTAATTATACCTCGCCCCCTCTATCCAACCATTCCCCATCCCTATCCTATCACCCTTTCCCCCTCTCAAACCTAGCTTGATCCCTTCTTCCCCCTAGTTTCCACCTTAAGTGCCCCATCCCCTTCTTTTCTCCTCTATAGATACTATTCCTCCTCCCCTTTCCCTCTCTTTCTCTAGGTTCTTGCTTGCCTTCCCCATTCTTAGAATCAACTCATGTTCTAGTGAAAAAAATCTCCCTCTTTGATAACTTGGATTGACCCTCTCCTCTCCCACAAGGCTACCCCCTCTCTCCTCTTTAAAAATATCTAGAGATATGTAATGACTAGGGGAAACATTCTGAGACTCTTTCTCCCCACTAGGATCTTCTCCCAAATGAAGAGCTCACCATAAAATCCAAAAGTAAAAGAGGAAGGAAAAAATCCAAAAATGGTTTTCCCCTAAACATATGGGAAGATCTCCAAGGATGGTTACAAGTATCTTAGAAATGGCCAAAGAAATTGTTAAGGGCTCCATGCAAACTCTTAAAATCCATCGAGATAACAAATGAAAATCCTTTCTTGGAATTTTAGGGATATAAATAACCCCAATAAATAGAGGACCATCTCTAATCTCATAAAAAGGGTTGACCCTTCTATTCTTATCATTCAAGAATAGAACACTAGGGAAACACTTAAATCCTTTACTACAAAAATCTAGAGGAACGCTCAAGTTTTAACCTCAGACTCAACAAGTGCTTTAGGAGGATTGTCAATTTTTTGGAACTAAGATTTCTTGGGAGGAGATAATTTATGGAAGATAAATTATTAGATTCTTGTTTTGTTCATGGATATAGATAACAATGAGATTTGGATTTTATCCAATGTTTATGCCCCTAATGATAAATTAGACAAAAACTTTCTTATGAAAAACTTTATAGATTTTTATAGGACCTATGAAAATTAGAATTGGATTGTTATTGGAGACTTCAACAAACCCTCACTCTTGTAGACAAAAAAGGGGGTCATATAGACTTCACTAATATCATGATAAAATTTAAGGATTTCATTATAAATGCAAGATTAGTGGATGTGGACCAAAATGATAATCCTTGTACATGGTATAACATAATATTAGGTGAAAACTTCATCCAAGTCTACCTTGATAGATTTCTAATTTACTTAAGCTAGGACATCCATTTCTTTAGTAGGCTCTCTTCTCTACCCAGAATTAGGTCTAATCATAGTCCCTTAGGTTTTGAAGAAGAAAAAATCTAAAAAACTAAATGTTGTCCCTTTATGTTTGAAAGTATGTGGATCATTCATCCTAATCTCATGGAATCCTTGAAATATTAGTGGAAAGAACCTTTCTGAAGCTATACCTTTCTTATTTTTACTAAAAAACTCAGCTTCCTTAAAATAAAGTTAAAAATTTGGAATAAGGAAGTCTTCAAAGATATCTTCCTACAAAAAAAGATCTAAAAGAAAAACTTTTGGGTATTTAATATCTATGTGCTTTTAGCAATCAAAATAATTGCATGATTTTTAGGGAAAAATAAATTATTTGTCAATTTAACAACTTTGAAGCAAGAGAGGAAGCTTTTAGAGACAATAGTCTAGTTGCACATGGCTGAAGGAGGATGATAGGAATACGAAGTTCTTACATCAATTTTCAATAAGACATAGGAAAATTAGTAGAATATCTCAATTGTAAATGTAAAATAGGGATATTAGTAGGGAGGAAGAAGATATCTCCTACCATGAAATTAATTTTTTAATAATCTCGTCTCGAAAGAAAGATTAACAGATGATCATTTGGTAGCTACCACTCTCAACAACTTTGATGAAGTCATCTTCCACACTAAAAATGTCACCCTCACCAATTTTACTTATGATTAGAAGGTAAAGAGTGTAGTATTTTCAATTGAGTGATCCAAAGAACTAGGACTTGATGGGTTTCCCCCACTCTTCATTTAAAAATTCTGGGACATTGTCCATAAGGAGGTTGATGTAACTACTAGAGAATTTTTCTAATCAAAATATATTCTCAAAGAAATCAATAACACTTTATTAGTAATGATCCCAAAAAAATAGGGAGATATAAATGTTTAGGACTTCTAACCCATTAGTCTTTCCAATACATGTACAAAATATTTCTCCTTTATGTTGGTAAAGTGAATGTAATATCTACTAGATAAAGTCATAGGGGAGAAATAGGGGACCTTTATGGATGGTAGATAAATAATAGATGGCATAGTCCTCATTCATGAGGCCATTCATTCCATCTCTAAATACTCAAGGTAGGCAATGTTTCTTAAGTTACATATGTTAGAAGCTTATGATTGGGTCTCCTAGCAATTTCTCATGGAGATTTTGGAAAGGTTGGTACTAAATCATGACACTAGGAAGATCATCTATAATTAATTTCTTCTCTTAAATTTTTTATTATTATTAATGGTATTACAAAAAAATTCTTCCCTACCTCAAAAGGATTAAGGTAGGGTGAACCTCTCTCTCCACACCTCTTCATCATTCTAGTAGAAATTTTGGGTAGGAGTATATTGAAATCCCACTCTCATGGACTAATTAATAGAATTTTAGTGGCTCTAGATATAAAACATATCACACATAAATAATTCATTTCTGACACCATCATCCTTTATGATCCAGGTGACAATTTGGGTGGCAGTTAATTCCTTGAATTATGTATTGTTCTAAATCTTCACCTATTATTTCCTTGAGCTTTGTATTGTTTTAAATATTGGAAGTCAAACCACTCAATCTCCCTCAAGATTGGTGATCTTCCACATCCTCCCCATGCTTTAAAAATGTGTATAAATGAAGAGGTAGCTTGAAATGTGAAGGCAGACATCTCTTCCTACAGATAAGCATATATTCGTATTGTGATCTTGAGTAATACATCTCTTCTTAGAGATAGACATATGTTTGGGTCTACAAATTTGATTCAAAATAACATTTCTTTTTAGAGATAGCATTATTTGAATTGTGTTGTTCTTATTTCTAAATTATCTTTCAACCAAAGCTTTCGAGTTTTAGATCAGTGGTATCAGAGTGGTTTATCTTGAGAGTGTATGATCCCGAGGATGAGGTCAGGATACAAGAAACTTGGGTGGGAAGTAATAGAGATTCTAAAATTTCCACCTATTCACTCCAAACAACATCAAATGGTGGATGACACTAAGACATTCACTCCTTTCAAGGAAATGGTGAATGAAGCCCTCCAATGACAATAAGCATAGATGTTGTAACAATTTGCCCAAATTATTCAAACACTTATGATGGGAAATTCTGGCTCTATGGCTACACTTCTTGGTTCCTCATCTAGGGAACATCCTTTCAGTGCCTCAACACCCTTCAAGGTTTAGGTATATTTTGATATTCTTACATTTGAAGGCAAAATCAATGCTAATGAAGTATAAAATTGGTTGGATCAACTGTCTTCCTACTTCTCTGTAAATAAGTTCATCGATGGAGAAAATATCACATTTATTCATTTGAAATCATCATTGCCCATGAAAAACTAGTGGGAAGTGTACAAAAAGAGGTTCTGTATAGATGTCATTGGCCTTAAGGTGGAACCTACCTGGGATGATTTTGTGGAAGCAGTGAAAGAAGAATACAATCCCATCAGAGCATATGATGATCTGTATATAGAGTGGCAAAAACTTCACCAAGGTAAGGAACAATCTGTTCAAGATTAGAATGACATTTTTCATTCTCTATCTACAAGATTGGGCATCCAAGAAAGTGAGAAACACAAGGTTCTCAAATATCATGGTGGACTATAATGGTACATATGAGGAGAAATAGAACTCTTCAATTTGGACACCATCGGTGACGCATGCAAGTTCATAGTGAAGATTGAGTTGAAGCATGGAAGAATGGATATAAAGAATTAGTCTTCAAAATGGAAAAGTGACAAAGAAGGTAAAAAATGAGGCCAAATTTGTAAGAAAAAGGAAGGAAAGACTAGGAAGTGGTGTGGTTATCACAAATCTGGAACTCACTCCAAAGAAGAATGTCGAGCTATTAAATCACTAATTTTTGAGTCACAATCCTCAACATCTACTACTCTACCTCATACAAACCCTGAAATCAAAGAGGTTGAAGAAGAAATTATAGATACTGATCTTAAAGCCATTGTTACTTCATCACAGACACACGATGAGATGCTAGATGACAAGGAAAGGTTATTTCACTCTAAGTTATGGGTTAAATGTAAGCCTCTACATTTCATTATTTATAGTGGATGACAAAAGAAATTTAATCTCTACTAATGTTGTGAAAAGCCTAAATCTGTCCATGAAGCATCACCCAAAACCATATAGTATTGGATGGTTGAGTCTAAGGAGGAACCTCCGTGTCACCCACCAATGTATTCTCTCATATGAAATATAACCTTTCCAAGATGAGGTCTTATGTGATGTGGTCAATCTAAATGTTTATGATGTACTCTTTGGTCAGCCATTCATGTATGATCGACATGGTATATATGAATCAAGAAATTGAAGGATCACTCTCACTCTTTGAACACGGTGCTACAAGGTACTAGAAGTACCACCTTCTACATCTATCTCTCTGATTAGTGCTAATACATTTATTCTCATGGTGGTCAAGCCATAGGAATCTAAAAGGGCCAATGTTATAGCCCTGACTACACAAACAACACAACAATAGAAGCAAATAGATACTAAGCTGAAGAAGTTCATGGCCCCCCATCCATAGACTGATGGTTAGACAGAAATAGTGAATGATCAGGCCCTACACAGTTCCATAAATCATAGTCCCTTCCAAGTATGTATAGAGAATCAAATCAAGACACAACTACCACACCTAATGTGGAATAGTGATGCAATGGGGACCATTGCTTTTTAAGGAGGGAGGAATGATCCAAGCGACAATATGGGTGACAGTTAATTCTTGGAATTATGTATTATTCTAAATCTTCACCCATTATTTCCTTGAGCTCTATATTGTTTTAAATTTTGGAAGTCAAACCACTAAATCTCCCTCAAGATTGGTGACCTTCCACATCCTCCCCATGCTTTCAAAATGTGTATAAATGAAGAGGTAACCTGAAATGTGAAGGCAGACATCTCTTCCCAAAGATAAGCATATATTTTTATTTTGATCTTGAGTAATACTACATCTCTTCTCAGAAATAGACATATGTTTGGGTTTGCAACTTTCATTCAACAAAACATATCTTTTTAGAGATAGCGTTATTTGAATTGTGTTGTTCTTATTTCTAAATTATCTTACAACCAAAGCTTTCAAGTTTTGGATCACTTTGTGAAGCCTATATATATTAAGAAAAGAATATAAAACTCATCCTAAAAAATTATGAAAGAGTCTTGAATCAATTAATTAACTTCCAAAATAGATCTCTACTTTTCATTAACACCCCTCTCTTTTAATGGAAAAAAATATCATTATCTTGGATTGTCAGGTGGGCAAACTTTTGACAAGTCATTTAAGTATCTTGCTTTTGGAAATAAAATTGGATTATAAGTTTTTTAAACCTTCTCATTGATAGAATTAAAATAAAATTAGTTGGATGGAATGGTCACCTTCTTATTCAAGCAAGGAAATACCAACTGCTCAATGCCTTAATCAAGAGCATTCCTATTTATTAAATGTATCTTTTTAGAATGCTTTCCAAAGTGGCCACTAAAATTTAAAAACTATAAAAAATATTCTTATGGAGGTTAATAAGCTTGTATTGATAAATCCAGTGGAGGCCTCAGCCTGAGAACCATTAAATCTATGAATAGAACATTATTGGCAAAAATGGGTTAGAGGCTTATGAAGGAAAACAATGAATGGATAAGAATTAATAAAGCTAAATACATAAAAGAAGTGGAATTAGATGATTTCCTATGGGAATAAGGTCTCGTGGATGGTTCCACTTTTTGGAAGGCCATAACCAACTATAAGGATCTCATAAAGAAAGATATTATATGGAAAATTGGCAATGATGAGATAATTGACTTCTGAGAAGATGCTTGGCTATCCTCCACTCCCTTTCCCTCAAAAAACATTATGTTAATTGATATAGAATAGATATGAGGATCATAAATTAAATATTACTAGTGCTGTCACCCAAAATTTCACACATGAAAATTTGAGACACCACTATTATATTTTTATCTTTTGTGAATTACTTATTCTTGTTAAAACCTAGTCCCCTTGAATAAGACTTAGTCTTTAATTATTTTAATTATGCTTGATTCCAATCATAATTGTTTTAAACTACTCTAAAAGGTTAAAAATGTCTACTCAAGGCCATCACTAAAAAAATCCATTTAGCCATCTTTCCCAAAGGATAAGAAAGTTAATTGTTTAATCTCACTTCTAGGTCATCTCAGGTTCTTAAAGCTACTTTACTTATCAAGTGAAAATAAAAATCAAGTCTTACGCACAAACCCAAGTTGCACTACTCAATTCAAACCATAAAGCACTCTTATAAATTTGTATAACATTAACTAAAGTAACCAAAGTTTTGAATATACTTTACATGCTTAGAGTCACAAGTAGAAGTAATGAAGGTTTATGATCCTTAAGTACTCTCAAGCCTAGAATAAATTGGACTTATGAGGTTACTTCACTTCAAAATATAAAATAATAAAAGTAGTCCAAGAAACTTGACAAAAAGTTAAGGGCTTGCATGGCTCTCTCATGCATGTCTCCTACTTATCATTAATACATGGTAAAATTTAAATATTTAGAAACTCCACCTCATTTCCCACTTATCATTCAAGTTATTTGACCAAGTTATCACCCTTGTGAACCCAAAGCAACACTATTCAAGATTTTAAAGCGATTTTGGAAACCTAGTGAACTACCCAAGTGAAATTTAGAATCCTCATTACTTGTTACTTTCTTAGGTTTTTCAATCCAATTTACCTATCCTATCAAACCCAAAGTAACTACTTTTAAGAATCCTGGGCTCCTCATAAGTCATTACTTACTCTAAGTCTTGAATATAAGTAACTTTCTAATATAAATCTGAAGTTATAAGCTGAGAGAAACCCAAAGCTATCCATTCCTATTATTTGTTACTTGACAAGATTATTGAATACCTAAGACTTGAGTATTATTTACATCAACTGAAAGTTGTGATACCTTGTTACTTACTATGAGTTAATTAGAGTTTTTAAGGTTCTCTAATTCTTGATAACTAAAGATTACATAGGGGTATTGTTTGAGACAACTTGAATAATTTCATCAAACTTTTATAAACTAGTAGGAGTATTTACTAAGTGGTTTAGAACACTTGTCAATTTTCTCTAGAGTTAATCAAAATAAATATCAGGATCAAAAGGATTAGAGAAAGAAATATCTATAGTAAAAGTGTAAGAAATAACAACATTAATTGAATACATCCTTGAGTTATCACTTGAAGAAATCAAATAAAGTTGTCAAATATCAAGAACTAAAGATGAAGTATGAATATAGTACTACCCCATTGAGTCAAGTGTTGTATCCAAAGTGTTTTAAATTAGTGACATAGATATGGGGCATGTGTTTATAACTAAGATATTAGAAAGATCCAAAGATATCATTAAGACTCCACTCATGAGAGCAATAACCAACAATGAAATCCTACAAGCTATAGCTTTTCCAATTTTTTGATAATTACCTAAGTTTGTCCTAGAATGTGCCAAGTATTATGAATCACCAGAATAATGAAAGGCACTTCAAGTAATGTAATAATCTAGATATATGTTCAATACGTTGATTACTATTTGAAGATTCTAGCAAAGTGTAAATTTATAGATTTATCAACAAAGAAATTGAAGATCATTTGGGAAAGACAAACTCTAGAATGTATTAAAGTAATGAACACTAACTATCTAAGAAAATCTAAGCATCCCTTAAGGTTCCCAAAATAGATATTAAGGTCTGACTTCATCTAGAAAGTTCATGATATTACCCAGTTATTATATAGAATAAATAGACAAAAGAATGCTAAGTATTTTTTCAACTTAGATGTATGCATACATTAATACCATTGATTTCAACAAGAGATCTATAATGATTTAATGGTCAATATTGATAAGTGATAACACTTATCATCAACTGAGTTAGGTGTTGCCAAGTTCTTACTTTAAAATGACTTCATACTTAGTATATGTAGTAGCATCAAGTGTAGTTATTTATAGATTGGCTATAAAAGGAACATTGGCATCAGTGCCTATATATGAATATTACCCTCAATTAGTTCTTTTTGAGTATTTAAAACATTATGAGAAGGTAAATGATGGGTTATTTTATGAAATCATTTGCAAGTTAAATGTGGCTCTTAAATAGAAGAGAGTATTTGATGCAACACAGGATGTAGTTTCCAAATGTGGATGTATTTTCATTTAGTTTCTCAACTTCACATACATAAAATTTGGTGGTTTTAATGGCACTCTAGTCAAGTTTCCAAGGTATCTTAGTGACGAATGGATCTTTATGGAGTTGTGTAGGAAACTAGTTGAGTTTCATGATTTATAGTCAAAGATTGATCATCCCATGGTCAGTTTTCTTATTTTTATTGGTCATTATCATTGTTCTAGCATTGAAAAAGCAAATAATGTATAAAAAGATATGTACAATAACTACAATCAGACCCATTTTGAAGCTAGAGAAAATTTTGATTATAGAGGTGTACCTAAAAATATAATTTATCTTGAGTATATGCATATCCTCACACTTGAAGACTTTTGGATTTATTGTAGGGATGAGTTTTATGTAAGAAGGAGGGATGATATTAGATTGACCTATTTAATAGATTCATAATTTTTATTTATCAATAATTCTAGAGGATATGGAAGATGATGGAATTGTAACCAATGATGCCTATCATGTAGTAAGAGGGGATAATGCTCCACTTCTAGAGAGTGTCTTTGTAAAATATCAAGTTAAAACTATTGCAGATAGAAATTATATGGTCCTTGCCATGAATTTAAATTATCTCCTTAATAAGTGATATTTCATGAAGGAATTAATGAATAAAACTACTAGAGCAATCTAGAAGAAGAAGATAATTCAAGGAGAAAATAGTCAAGAGCTAAATAAAAAATTGTAGTTGAAGAGAAATGTTGATGACACTTATTTCCTAGTAAAATATAAAGAACCAATTCATCTATTAGCCACCACACATCCTTTGGTCACCTCCATAGATACTTATCCTCCTATTATTTCTAATTCTACTACACCTACCACATATCCATCAATACTCATGTCACCTCCACAATCTCATATCATCAAGCCTCCTAAGAATCTCATTCAGAAGAATATTGTTGTTCCTCCTCCTCTTCTTCCATCTTCTCCACCCACTTCTCTACCTCCAACCCCTTTAGATGATCAACCAACCACTTAGAAGGAGTTAGAATAGATAACTGATGAAAAAATGACCTCATGTAAAAATGTGTCACAAGAAAATAAAAAGGAAATGGTTGAACCTAAAAAATAAATAGAGGTAGAGAAAGATAATGAAGTGGAAAAGGATAATAAGGAAGAGCTCAGATGAAAGCACAAGCTGAGAAAGGGAAAGAAGCTGAGAAGGAGGTAGAGAAAAAAAAGATTATCAGATTATTTCTAATATTGCTTAAGGCATTCCAAATGAAAAAGAAGCTCCTTCCCAAGACATAATAGTAATAAAAAATCATCAACAAATGGTCATAAATTAAGCTACGCCCCCAAGTATAGACTTCTCATCTTGGTTAGTGTTACAAATAGCTCTTAAGATTAGAGAAGTGATAAATTTGGAAGAAATTGATTTACAGGTATTAAAGAGTCTTGATAAAAAAGAAAGAAGACCAAGAGTGGTAAGGTGGATTCTAAGCTAATAATTAAACCTTCAGGATAGAATTTTACATAATTATACATTACTCATTAGGGTAAGGGTAGAGATGAAGCAACTGAGCAAGACTTAATAGCCACAAACGTTTCCCTTGAAGACGTTTCTATAG
The DNA here is from genome assembly GCA_037957365.1 of Torreya grandis. NCBI lineage: Eukaryota > Viridiplantae > Streptophyta > Pinopsida > Cupressales > Taxaceae > Torreya > Torreya grandis. Next base: position 1,811,729 of record JARHVA010002327.1, read on the forward strand.
AGGACTTAAATAAAGACACTCAAACTTTGATTGACACTCTTTTCAAGAATTTAGATTAATAAAAAGATGATATATCCAAATTGAATGAACAAATTGCAAATTTATTTGAAATAATTTTCAAAGAGGCAAGATCCACTCCTCAGCAGTTAGTTATTTTAGGTGATTCAACTGGTTAGCAAGTAATAATTGAGGTAGAGGAAACTAGAGATAAGGCTAAATTCATTTAGGAATGGATAGATAAGATGTTGCAAACTACTCAAAAGCACTTTCCCAAGGTCCCAGGTATTCATGCTAATATTAAAAATAAATTATCACAAATAAAGGCAATAATGAAAGAAATAGAAAATGAGAATATGATTTTTGAGTTGTAGTAAAAAAATATTTAAAGAATAAATACATTGAGAGAAAAAGTTTTAATCAAAGAATAGATTGTCTCTGAAGGATAAGTAAAGAAATAAAAACAAAAGGAAAAACTCTTATATTTTCACATGCATATTATTGGAGCCATGTGTGAAGAAATGAAGGATTTATAAGAAGATGGTCATAATGAAAAAGTGAAAATGGAGTATTTCATCTATGGTCTTACTAACATTTGGTTTGAAAAAACTCTAAGAACATATGAAAATTTATATCAATAGTTCAAACATTTAACTTAAAACGTCACAACTCCTTTCATAATGAAATCTATAAATGAGTTAATCAAATGTCAACAAGAAATCAAAAGGCTTAAACCAAGACTTGAGAGGGTGAAGGATTATGGTAGGAATTTAAAAAAATAATTTCTAAGGTATGAAAATGAAAATAAATCACTTTAAAAATCAGATGATGTAGTAATACAATTCACGATGTCCCAGCATATCAAATATAGTGAGAAATACAGATATGAAATTCATGATGTAGAGTGATTGTTTTTACTTCTCTTCTTGATAAATTCTTTATTCTTTCATTTTATTATATTTTATTAGAGTAATGAGTTTGAATTAATTAATTTATAATTAATTACTTTGTGATTAAAGTCATTTAGTGATTTTACTTGTCAAGGTAAATTACTTTGTAGGATGTAAAACTCAAATAGCTTGGTTGCATGCCAATACTTGAAGTTATTTTTTTTTTAAAAATTACTTGAGAAAGATTTTTACTACATGAAAATAGATTGGTCTTATTCAAATAGTGAAATAGATAAGGGTTACATGTCATCAGTAATTATATGACACATAAGATAAATTCTAGGAGAATGCCTCTTAACGATTCAAATTTTTTAGCACGACACATGGAAATTAAAGGAATTGTCTCCTATTTGATTTTGACTTATATTATTGTATAAATAATAGTGAAGGACTACGTCATGAGTGATGGTAATTTTGAAAATCAATTGTAACTAAAGAAAGAGAGCTTTATCATTCTGAAAACTTTGTGCTTATATTTTTGAGTTTTTCTTTTGTATGAAATTAGTTCAAAGTGAATAAGGACATTGATTTCTATGGAAATTTTCATCTCATGAGATCATTTGGTGTATTTTTGAAGATTAAAATGCTAAACTTTATATTATCTTTAAATCTAAATGTGAATTTCAATCTTTCTTAATCATTTTATGAAAAAATTATCATATTTTAAATGTTTATTTACCTATGTAGATTCGATAAGATCTGTAAAACTACTTATTATGATGTGTAAATACTTTCTTAAATATTATAGTCTTTCATTCTATATTTCCCAAAATTTCTTTATAAATTATCTAAAATAGTTGCTTAATTGATGAAACCTTGTTATGGTTCATAAACTTTGTGATTAAAGTAATATCCCAAAAATATGAAGACTTGCACATAATTTGTATAATCTATGAATAATTAGAAGTAAATAGACATAATAATATGGGATTTTCAACATTAAATGAAGGGGATTGAATCCCATGAATACCAAGGTACTTCTGATAGTCTACTAAATATCTAGCCAATAACTGGGTGATGAATGAAGGTGTAAAAAGATGGAAAATGCTCCCTTGTGAAGGAATTATAGAAGAAGAATCATAGGCTATACAGATCCTCAACTCTTTGATGAGTTAGATCCATATCCCTAAATTTTATAAGGAAGACAAGTTTATTTGGGTTATTAAATATACTAGATCATACTTGATGGCCTCAGGACATGTTGCCAATAGTAATATAAAATGTGAATGGAATTTCAAGAAAAATATTTTGGTTGAGCATTTTACTCCTAAAGTTAAATTTTTATTTTGGGTAGTAGCATAGAAAAATATCCTAATAGTGGATAACTTGGATTAAGAGGGGACTTATAGTCCCCAACATATGCCCTATATGACAAAATTTGGAGGACTCAGTCTATCACCTATTTCTAGAGTGCTCCTTTGGCTCTATATTATTTAACTAGATGATAAAAAAATGAAACATAACATGGGTTAAAATAAATAAGGTCTTTGACCTCATAATACAATGGAAACCACCCTAGAATCTCCTATCCCAAGAATTATTATGGCACTTAGATCTTTTACATTTGTTTCGGTGTCTCTAAAAAGTTCACATGATATCTTTTTCTTAAGCAAAAGGCACCAACCTAAAGGGGATTTCTTCCATCTCTATCAGGATAATTCTTAAAACTAGAAAGATTTTCCCCCATAGACAAATAACCTATATATACATTATCAATACAAATGTTCATCAATTGGGACATAGTCTAGCACTTAAGCTCCCCCTCAAAAGATCTCATTCATAAACATACAAAATAGAAGGATCTACCTGAAGGATGAGTGAAATTTAAATTTAATGGTGCATCTAAAGGAAATTTGGGCCCTATAGGTGGGGGAGGAATCATAAGGAAATCAAAATGAGAGATTATTACCACATATGTGGGACCTTTGGGAAATCAAACAAATCACCATTTTAAAGCCAAGGTGGCCCTCTAGGATATCCAATTAGCTTCGAATCTCAAACTAAAATCAATTATCATGGAGGGTGATTATTTAAATATCCTTAATGCATTGGAAGGGAAAATAACCCTGTCTCACACTATTAAATATATCATGGATGATGCCAAGTAGCTTAAAAGGGGCATGACACAAATTAAAGTTGTGTATACTTAGCAGGAAGGAAATGGGATTACAGATCAACTTGCCAACATAGGAATAGAACTCCACCTTTTAACCAACTATTAGGAAAGAGGCCATGTCCCTAATAACATCCTAAAACCCTTACAGGATGAAAGTACTATAGTTTGAATGGGACATCATGTCATCACATGGGAAAAATATTTATTTTAAGGGGTGGATTTTAAACATGATGATCCACCATTATGATCTTATTAGGTAGTGTAATTTCTATAGGGTGATAATTTCAAGCTTCTTAAGCTACCTTTTAAATTGTTTAAAGTCACTCTTTCCATAACCTTCAGACCCACTCGCCTTGTCTCTGTTATCACCAAAATAATCAAAGGAGATAGAGAATAGATTGAGCCTATCTCATGTATGAAATTACAAGGGTAAGAAAATATTTGGAAGAAGCTTAAGCATGGGGTTCTCATTGAGTTAATGGTTATAATCACTAAGCATGATGTTGAGATGCCCTAAGATTTTTTTGTTTCTTTAAAAAATGTACGGTGTTAATTTAGGGCATAAATACCACTATCATAGATGAGATTATAAGGGAGGCTACTAGCATGCCCTATAACGGGACAAAGGCCTTTAAGGACCTAACCAAGAAGTAAGATATTCTTCACTAATTTTTTCAAACAAATGATTTTATGAAGACTAAAAATAAGGGTTCCCCTTGGTAGACGTTCATTGACATTGGCCAGAAATTTATCTTTAGGTAATGTGTTACATGATTAAAGGGTAAATATACCCTGATATTTTTTCACCACTTTTCATTCTTAAATTAATTTATAGGATATAAAATTAGTCTAATTTTCTATCTACTTAAATCACTTCAATTCACTTCATTAGCTCATCAAGTAAATAAGACCAACCCCATCCTACACCAGGGGTTAATCTTATTGTTTGTTAAGCATTACCAAACTTCACAAGGGAAGGAGGTCCCCCAAGGGTATCCTTCATAGAGGATGACTCTTAGGAGGACTCCTTAGCAGATGACCCCACCTTAGGGTCCTGTTAACCATCTATGAGCACTCTTTAATCTAGTATTTTTGAAATCCCTATCGATGACTTTCCTATCAAGATCTTCATACCCAAACCCAAGTCGATCACCCTTGATGAGGAAACTTTCAAGGAGGCTAACCAAGAGGGTAAATATATTCTATTGGAGGAGATGGAAAATAACAAGTAATAATTGGATAAATTCTATTACAAGGTATATAAAGCAAGACTGACCCTAACCAATCTTATAAAAGAATATAAAACCTTCTTCAAGTAGGTTTAATCCATTTTGAATTCCTTCATCTAGTCCTCTAATATTTATTGGACCCCTATCAAATAGTTTTTAAAGATCATCAAAACCCCCTCTTAGTTCCCCAAAATTTATGCCATGCATGATTGTTCTATGAGATGTAGTACAAGGACTTGGTAATCATACATAGACAAAGGTCTCAAAGTTAAAGAGGGATATCCCTAAGAATATTCCCAAGGAGGATGAGGAACCATAGGAGAGCCCCCCCTCTTGATATTTTATATTTTTATTTTTTCCTACTTTCAGTATATTATAGTTAGTTTTTGTTAATTTTATTGGTTGAGCCTTAGAATGTCATGTTGATACTTATGTATAATACTTTTGTGGTTTTAGGATCCCTATAAAACCTAGATATTTACACTACCAAATAAAAAATAAAGTATAACATACATTCCTTTGTATAATTTGTATATAATTTAATAGTTTAATGACTTTATATAACCACATTTGAAGGGCTATAAAATTCATCATTCACATTACTTGAAATTTGATTGTCTATTTGATTTACTATCCACTGTTCTATTCTAAGTGTCATATAGAACACCAAATTTAATGTTTCATGATACATGATTTAAACTTCATGATACGTGATTGTAACTTTTAATTTAATTCCTACCAAACATTAATGTTTGATACATTTTCTCTTTCAAGTAATCTACCTCATCTTCTCTACACATGGTGAAGCACCATAGAGTTTTAAATTCATACTTGTGAGCACATATTTGAACCTCTCACATACATGAAAGTTAATTGAAGCAAAAAATCAGCCCATTTTCATGTTACTTGGGATTATATAATATGTTAAAGGCATAACAATTAATTTAATTTTGTTGAAAATTTATTATTATTTATATACTATTAACAATATATAGATATATAATTTATATAATCTTGATAAATAATTTTTTTTGTGATTCTTGTATTGAAATATTTATTTCAAGAGTATAGTTGCTTACCTTACAATTTCTTGTTTAAATTCAATTGATTTTATATGGATGTGATTTGGCTATGTATTTTTGAATATTCATTTCTTAATGTATAACAAAGATTCATTTATATATTTTACATGTAATTTAATATTTCATAGATTTTTTATAACCAATTTTGAATGGCTAAAAAATTAATCATTTGCATTACTTAAATTTAATTGATTGTCCATCTAATTTACTGCCCACTGCCCCATGCCAAATGTTGTTTGTAACACCAAATTTAATGCTTCATGATACATGATTTAACCTTCATGATATATGATTTGAAATTTTAATTTAATCCCCATTGCCTACCAAACATTATTAATGTTTGATATATTTGGTCTTCAAATTAATCTACCTCATATGTTGTGCATATGGTAAAGCAC
>JARHVA010002327.1:1822500-1827500 GCA_037957365.1 Torreya grandis
TTTCTCTTTCCATTATTTTCTCTCAATTTTTCTCTCTCCCTTTAAAAGGTTGAAAAACATTATTTTAGTGACTGTTAGGTTGACTATCGTGTTAGTGGTGGAAGCATTGACCCCATTTTTCATTATCATTTATTCAATCCTTCTTGTTAGGTATTTAATATTTTTAATCTATTATTTTACTATATTTGAAATATGTGATTTGTTTGACTTGACATGACCCTTTTATTCATTATTTATCACTTTAATTTATGAAATCACTGAGATTATAATAGACCTAGATTTTTGTTATGAAATGGTAGAGATTAGGATTGTTTAGTGCTTACTTATATTCAATAGGGACCCGAATGGTGAATGTAAGGAGAGAGAAGACATTTTTTATTAATAGTAAGAAAATAATCATAGTAAACAAGTACTGTGATGTGATAAGGTTTCAATGGTTTCACCCTATGTATATCTCCTCACATCATTTCTTTGTTGGTTCTATTTAGGATACTATAAATTATTTCCATTTTAGATTGAGTTGAAAAGTCTTTTTTTGGCTTGTTTTAGGTTATTACTATAATTTTAGTTGATTTTTTTTTCATTTTAGACTGAGTTAAAAAGATATTTTTTGGGGTGGAAATTTTTTTCCTCATGTTGTATCATAAACTTTAATGAATGAATGATTGAATAACACTTAGCATTATTAATTGGGGTGGTGGAATTTTCCCTTGTGCTTCAATATTCTTGGGTAGAGGGGTCCTATACATCATTATATATTAAAATAATTCTTATAAAATATCTAAACCTTAAAAATAGGATCAATTACTATTTAAGGAGAAGTTTTTAAGGAATGGGATGTAGTAGGAGGATGAAGATTTGTATGGCTACTCCTTTTTTTTAGTTTCTAGCTATAATTTGTATCCAATCAATTTTTTATTTTTTTAAAACAAAATTTATATAATAAAATGCTCCTAATTTCTCTCAATAACATTTATTACACATAATTTTTTGTAGTCTTCAAAGTACATCCAAGTCTCTTCAAAGCATCCTATAGAGGTTTTTAGAGCACCTTGTACAGGTCTTTAGAGCATTATTTTACTTATTCAAAGCATCTTATCTATGTCTTCAGAGCACACTAATATTATATTTAGAGAAATTATAGAGAATCTTTAGAGTGTCTTCAGAGCATTTAATTTTAAAATCTCACTTGTTGGGTCCTTAAAATTATAGCCAAAAGAGTTTTTAAAATTGTGTGTTTCTTTTTGAAAATTACCCCATCATTGGGATGTGTTGTCTTACTCAAAATTACTCCATCCTTGGGATGTGTTGCTATACTCAAAAATACACTACTCATCTAAATGATACATAATAACATGATAAAGAATTATTAGTAAATTGCCTAGAAATAAAAAACAAATTTCATTGATATCATACTTAGATCAGACCTTAACTATTAAATGCAATACAATGTATAACCAAAGACAACACTTTATGGGTAGTTTATATAGCTATGATGATCTATATGAAATGATCATCATTTATTCCCCAGACATTACCTTTTACAAGTCATCTTGTAAAGAATTTGGATGACTAATCCTTAATCTAAATTTCTTGAGTGAAACCTCTGCCTTAGATCATAAATTTGAATATGTTGGCCCTAGTCATGGTGGCCCCTTGGCAAGAATCCAAGATCTCTAAAAAATGTATGTAACCAGGATTAAAATTCAAATTTTGCTTGAAAAATAGAAAACTTCCATGGAGATAGAGGAGGCTTAAACTACATCCCAATCGAAACATTTGAACCTCTTTCCTTTAAGAGTTGAGTGATTATCTGGCAAACTATTTTGGCTCTTCTTACACTCCATCTAATATTGGTGGGGCTAAGGACTTACTTATAATTCAAATCAATAGGTAATTTTTCCTACCTGAAAATAATTACATTGATAACATTGGACTGAAAATATCACAGTCATGAAAACTACCTACTACATAGATTTTTGTGTTTTTAGGTGTTAAATCAGCCCAGGCAACACTTACGAAACACAATTGTGTAGGATCAAATCAATTCCAATCACCTTCAAATTTCATATGATGGTAGCTAAATTTGAGAATAATTTAAAGGTCAAATAAGTCTCATAAATTTTATCTCATGTCTAAAATGCACAACTATGAAAATTGGCTTTTGAGCTAATTTTTATTTGGTCAATTTTTTATGTTTCCAATTTTCAGATCTAGCTAGTGTGCACATTTCAAGATCAAATTTTTAGTGATAAAAGAGCTCAAATATTATTCAAATTTCTCATGATTATATCTAAATTTCATTATATTTAAATGGGAAATATAGTGTGTATATATTATATATAATGTGTGGAATACGTAGCTATGAAAATCAGATTTTAAGGTGATTTTTACTTTATCATTTTCTACATCTCCTAATTGCTAAATCTACTAAGTGAGAACTTTTAAATCTCATTTGTAAAGGATCAAATGGATTATAAATTCCATGATTTTTTTTATGATTGTACCCTTGATGGTGTGATAAGTTAATTCATTTTTTTTGTAGCTACATGAGCTTCGAGTGAAAAGCTATGATGGTGTGAAGTGACCCTTCTAGGAAGGTTTATCACTTAGCCAACTTTTCACTAGAAAACACTAAGAGGGATGGTTACATGGGTTATTTTGATCTTTAAAAAAAAATAAAAACACCCTTTTTATCATATTTTCAATATCTTTATAGAAATGTAAGATATGATGGGTTTTGTTCATATATTACTCTATGATTTTCCATTTATCCATGTTTTAAAGGTGTAGATGCAATTGTATGCGATTACATGTTGGTTTTTAGCCATATGTTTTGATCTATAGCTCCATTTTTGATATCATTTAATATGTTTGAAATCCAAATTCTCCCTATTTGAAATTGTATTGATTTCAAATTGGATAAATGTATGATCAAAATTAGTTAATATCATAGCTATAATGTTGTGTTGATTTGACAAGCCTTCACAAAGTGTCTAGAGGCTTCTAGAAGATCAAGTGGTAGATGTGATGAATTTGGAAAGTGGGGGAGGTTAAGTGGAAAGAGGAGGTAAATCAAACCATTTAGTAATACTTATATAAGAATGAAAACTTTCTCCATGTAGGATGACATCACTCAAGTCACCATCCATTTTCCCCTCTTTTGTCTGCCAATTTTTCTATATATCTCTCATTTTTCTCATTATAAGAGACTACTTTCTCTTATGTTATGGCTTAGATATACCCATTTCATAATGAAAACACATCTTGGAAGAAATATAAGAGTTTATTTACCTTTTTATATTATTTCATCTTATGATTTAGTTAAGATTATGCATGAATACTTTGTGAAGGACTTTTATTTAATGGTGTTTGTCCTCTCTCGCTTACCAATATGCAATATAGTTTTATGTTTTTAGGTCTTAGGGTGTGTTATATCAGTCATGAGGTGAAGATAGGATATATATGATCATCCCTTTATCTTTTGTCTTATTTCCTTGATACATCTTCATAAATAATTATGCAATGAGCTAGTTATGGAGTTTGTGTGAGTGTATGAGTTACTGGCTATGATATGTGTGTATATCAGAGCAACGAGGAGTGTCAAAGATTAGTGTATCACCATTTTCTTATTTTCAATCATCCCTTTCTCCTCTTTATAACCCTTTTCTTTGGTAATCGATAGTTTAGAGTAGTTTCCTAAGAGCCTAATTGATACACTTAGTGATAGGCTATCATTATACCTCTCATTTAAATAATCAATAGATTGGTGTCATTTTCAACTAGGGTAGTGCTTTATGGATGTTTGTAGTGAGACCATTTAGTATTATCATTTTACAATTCACTATTTACGAGGTTTAATTTTTCTATGCTTTCTAAATCCTAAAAATAGTAAATGGAACTCTAATTCTAGTTTATAAGAAAGCAAATATAAATTATTTGTTAATCATTTACACTTCAACAACCAAAAATTTAACATCCAAAAATTAAAAATAGGAACTTAACAACTCCCTATAGTGAGAAACATATGTTATTTAAACTCATCTCAAAATCTATTCATAGGATAAAAAATCTTGGTGATCTTAATGCCCAAATCTGTTTATTCAAAATATAGATAATCTAGAAGTTAGATCCCATGCTTTTAGGAAGGTCTTGGAACCAACTCAACTAATCATATCCAAAAAATAACTAATTTAAATTGAAGATACTTATTTGGTTACAAAATAATTATATAAATATATTGAGACTATTTTAAGCCATTATCATTAATGGTAATATCTAAATTAAAACATCTAAATATAGAAAGTCTATTTATATATATCCATAGAGTTATTATTCTAAGTAGTAGGATCTAATTGGTCTTTGGAACACATTTAGGTATATTTAGAGCATCATATATAGGTCTTTAGAGTAATATGTATAGGTCTTTAGAGAATTCTTAGACATCTTCATAGCATCTTGTGTATGTCTTTGGATCACACCTAGATCATCTTGAAGAAATTTTGGAGCATCTTTAGAGTGGTTTTAGAGCATTAAATATTTATATCTCACTTTTTGAATCCTCAAAATTGTATCCAAAAGAGTTATCAAAACTATGTGTTGCCTTCTCAAAATTACCCCATTATTAGGATGTATTGATGTATCCTTAAGATGTGTTGTTGTACTCAAAACTACTCTATTCATTTAAGTTAGACATAATAACAAGGTAAAGAACCAGTAATAAATTACAACAAAGAAATAACAAATTGCACTCATATCCTAGTTAGATCAGACTTTAACTATTAAATGTAATATAATATATAACCAAAGACAACACTTTATCAATAATTTAGAAAGAATTCTATGCACTTCAACTCATCAGGTATAGTGTTCCATATAGAAAGACTTTCATTGATAAAATTGGTAGAATGGTGGTTTATAAAAGCTCTAAAAGTAGCAATATTAGATATTAATAGTTCATGATACTTTTTCTTCATATACATATGATAGAGTGGTTGAAA
>JARHVA010002327.1:1832500-1897500 GCA_037957365.1 Torreya grandis
ACTATTAATAAGATAAAATTAAGCACATAAACCAACATATTTATTAGCCTAATATTAAACTCAAATAAATAGATGAATACATTGATACTATTTCTAGATTATTCAGCAAAAAAGAAACCATTAATTCTCTAAAATCATGAGAAGTAGAAATTATAGAACACAGGAAAGAGCATATAGACAATCTCATGAATTCTTAACTCTTTTTCATTAATTTTTTAATAACTATACATACTATAAAATTAGGGGGAGAACCCCTATATATAGTCTTAAAATGCCTATTCAAGTTGAAGTGGACCTATTGAAAGGTGCCAAAATATCACCAAGCGGATTTTAGCTAAAATGCCACATATTAATATGGAATATTTCAAATTTAAATTTACAAAAAAAAGCTAAATATTCTTCAACACCCTAGAGGAGGTTGATGAGGTGTTTTTTATTTCCTCCTTCATTTTTATCTCTCCTCCCTTGTCCAAAATTTAGTGCATGCTAAGTAGTCTTAGTCAATTTGACCTAAATCTAAGATCATAGGCTAAAATAGATCAGGTATTTTTTGAATAAGCCCACCATTATCTACAAGTATAGGCCTTAGCACTTATTCAATACCCTTAGCTATTTATAGGATTTGGTTATCAAAAGCCATAACGTTCATCACTTTAGTGCCAATCTTGGCATTAGCTATATATTATTGTAATTACACAATAAATATTTTCATCTGATCTCTAAACTCTTGGTCATCCATAAAGTTGACATCAGGTTTGGTCATCTTAATGACCATAGCATCTTTAAAAAATATAGGGAAATCTTAAACTTTAATCTTCTCTAAGGATATAGTGACATCCTTAACTTGTTTTTGACACTTTTACAATATTCTCCTTCTATTCATCATTATAGTTTGTGTTAGGATGATGTCTTCAAGTGGTAGTGTATTAATGTCAAGGAACTTGTTTTTCCATTAAAATTTAGTCAAATTTTTGAACTTAGAATCATAGAGTGAAAGTATTTGGTCATATTTAATGACCACATTAAATTGTAAAGTCCCATCCTCTTACCTTCTCTTCATGATCTTGTATATATTGAAGACATTAATTATTGTATTTATTGATTGGACTATAGTATTCTTCAACACTATAGGTAATTTTTGCTCCTTCAATATCTTTATCTCTTGCTACATACATTTCATTAAGGCCATTATGTATTTTTCATTGGCTTGGATAATAGAAATAAGGTCCTTTGCATACTCATCTACTTCACCTAGGCCAACCTTCTTATTCATTATTAAATTAAAGAGGTAATCTTCACTTTCAAGAGCCACAAAAAATCCAAATTAGGGTTTTTCAACCTACCTCTTCACCACTCTTTTCATGATACCTATAGCAACATCAAGTTTTATACCAATCTATGGTATGAAGGGGACTACTTGATGTCTCTCTTATCTTGATACTAGTATAATATCAAAAACCCAATTTGGGAAAATAGTAAAAATTGTATTTATTTGAGGTGGTGTAGCTAAGTCAAAGGATAGATCTATATCAAGAATGTGTGGCATGTTTGTTGGGTCTATCTACCCAAGTATGTTAAATGGATTTCTTGTAAGGCTCATGTTTAGAATAAATGAAGGAAATTTTAGGGGTACACTCACCTTTGCATCCATAGAAATATATAATGGGGATGTAGGTAATGGTGCATTTAGAAAGATAAAAAAATTTAAAATGGTCCTTAATGGAATTATAAATGTAATGGAACCAATAGAAAATGTTACACTATTTTTTACTATATGGGAAGAAGTGGAACTAGTAGTCTGACTAACACTAGTTCTTGATGAAGATGTAGTATTTACAGTGGCATGAGAAATGAAATGGGGGATGTTAAATCCTAAAGAACCACTAGCTTCATCTAAGCTAGTATCAATAAAATATTGATTATTGGTAGGAGGATAAAATGTAAAATTATAATCAATTTGAGATGTACTACTAATTGGAAAATAATACAATAGTGAGGCATTTACATTGGGAGCTTGTGCTCCTATGGTATCATGTGGTTTGTTAGTGGTCAATAGAAACAATATATGAATCAACTCTTGGAAAGGGATCCATTGCTTAGGAAGGTGGTGAATGAGTAGTTTATCTTAGCACAGTGGTCTTGGGATCCCTTTTCCTTTTATAGACATTCTTAATGTTTCTACTAGTTAGAGCCTGCACTTATTCCATAAAGGGCTCAATGCCTTATTGTAATTCTTCAAGGTCAATTATAGTACGTTCAGGTTGATCCAATATTTATATAATGGCTTCCATAATAGATGAAAATATTATTACAAGCCTTTGTGAAGGTTTAAGCTGATTGTTAGATCTTCATTCCTCAAAGCATGGAGGTGAGTCCTAAATGCTTTAAGTGGCAAGTTGTGAAGGCCTATTTTGCCTATTACTTACAATAAGAACATTTTATTCATCTTATTCATATTTTAATTATATTTAATCAACATCAAAAATGTTACCATGTGTTGGTGGTGGTCGAGACATAAGACTATCTTCCTTTTTCTTCTCTCTATATAGTCTCATCTTCTATTTAATGTTCTTGATTGTTTTATTCTAGAGTATCACCTCATCATTAAAAGAATATCTATATATCCACTCATGGACTTATTTATTCTCATATTAAATTTCTACATCCTTCTTGAATTTGAATATATGCCTGGTAATGACCTTATCCCAAGGTCTAAAGTCATCTTTAGGCAATAGGTATGAATCCCTATGCATAATAGCTGCAATAATATCATGCCACCTAGTAATATTGGTTCTCTAAAATTTATAATGAAACTTATGTAGGGTTTTTCTCTTCTTTTTCTTGAAGAATACATAAAATCCATGTAAAATTTGATAAGCCATTTCATTTTTAGCTAGATTCATTGACACAAACCTTTATAGTCTAAGAGGGGCCACCATTAATCCTTCCATTCAAATAACCATGTAATCTAATTATAACTAATATCTACCCATGTATTTCAAGGTTTTAATAATTTTAGGGGAAACCCTCTACATGTTAAATTCATTGATCTATTGATAAACCACTAGGTAGAACTCTTATATAATCACTTTGATATTACACCTAAATCTATGAATATGCATTGTAAAAAAGAGTTGAGTCACCACTTATGGATGCTTAGGATACCATGAATTTTGACCTAATTTAGTAGTTACATAGATTTAATCTAGTAATTATATCATCATAAATAATATGTCACCATTATTTCAAGTGTCCTATATTATATACACCAAGTAATTGTTGATAATTTCCCCAAGTGGGCAAATCTTCTTGTCTTTTAAGGTGATTTGTAAATATGGAATAGTCTTTATGTCCACATAAACAATGTGTGGACTACAATATATTTTTTTTAAGAGGGATAGGACTATTTTGAATCCTTGTTTGAATTATTGGATGGTAAAATTTCCTTGATCATCTATGAAAATATTTCCTATTAGGTCCACCACCCATGAAGCCAAAACCTTCTTCAGGGAGTACACTTCATATTAGTTATAGATAATAACTTGGTTATATTTTATCTATTATGAGGGAAGGTCATATTATTGCTCAAATCTTGATCCTACCATGAAACTAATATGGATCCCTTGTTATATTGACATAATCAACCTATCTTCACACCTTGACCTCCCAAAAATACCATAAACTAAGTCATTACATGGTATGACAATTGGTGTAGTTTCATCCTTATGTAGACCAACCATGTTAATGGCAAGGATATCTAAAGCTAGGTGGATTACGTAAGGCATGATTTCATTCTCATCAATAGCCCTAACTAGTTATACATTAAAATAGATGATACTATAATTCATGTCACTAGATGCTATAGCCTCATGAATAAATTTAATATCTTTCAAGATGACCAAATTACCATTATGAAATAGAAATTCATCATTCCCAAAGGAACTATTCTTACCTAGATTAGATAGACCTCTTATGCCATTTTTTAACACTTTAGGTAGTAATCAAATCCTCTTTGTATCTTTTTACAACTTTCAACTTTTGATAATGGTAGTTGGGAGTGAAGTATATTAATAGCTTGAGCTTTGTCAAACTATGAGATCTTAAATAGAAAAAAAAGCAAATATGTATAGCTTTAAAATGCAAATAAAAATAGCCTTAATTGTGTATCCTTTTGAATGATGGTTGTAATTAATATAATGTTCATGGTGATCCTAGCTTATTCCATATTAAAGGCAAGCTTGTCAACATTTTATATGTTTTAAACAACTTCAAACTATTGCTTTGATCAATTAATTTCAACAAAAATTCAATTTAGAATTAATTTGAATTTGATTTTCTATCAATTTTATCTTTAAAACTAAATATTCCCACCTTTCAACATGTGGTTGGAACCTTAGATCAAGCTAAGTACTCATTTGTCTTGAATATGACTAAGTTACCTAGCTAGCTTGAAATTTAAACACGTGGCCCCTTTTAAATACCTCATAGATTCTTAAATTTCAACTTTATATGATTACTCATCTGTATCTCACCACATGGTGACTCTCAACTCATAGTGATCTCTCAAGTGATGAATTTTAATTATTTTTGGACATGGGAATGCCATTCATTAGTCATATAATAAATTATAGCTTTCCTTGATAGGTATCTCTATCAAAAGGCTCTTTAGACAACTATCGACAACTTGGCATTGATCAGATGGCTCAAGTAGAGACATGTATCCCTCTTGGAGGTGATCGTATGGATATCAGATAGAAAAATCACAAGAATTACATGATATATGGGTGTGTGTATCCTCATCCTATTGATTCTAACTATTAATTTGTTTTTATGTAGTATTTAGTTATCCAATATTTAAATGACTAGCTACCATGTGTCATTTTGTCAAGTGATCATAGTATTGAGATATTGATTATTTAATGCTATATGAAGACGAATAAAGAGAAAAATTGAGTTAAAAGTGTCATGATTTGATTGGATCATTAGTCATGGGAATTTAGAAAGCAATTAAGGCCTCAAAATCATTAAGACTAGGTACCATGTTCACTACTTTGGTTGGGTTATAAATCCTGTGTACTAAAAATTAGTGATTGAATAACAAGTGGAACATTCCCATTAGGTCATTAGGTTTCATAATTTTTTATTTTTTCTTGAACTTTAAATAATTAAAATGGGTTCTAAGTGTCATAATGAGATAGGGTCATGGGGTGATGAGACTTTAAAAAATAATAGGTTCTTTAGAAGGCTATAATAGGGTGCCAAGTGGTAGACTTTCATTGGGTCACTAGCTTGCAAAAAAAATTAAAGTCTAAAAAATGTGTGACAAAGATCAAAACATTATGGCTAAGTGACCAGTGCATGTGACACTAATGCATATTAATTGAGGCTAAGTTGGCATCAGGATCTATATAAAGTAAAAAGTCTTAAGGTAATGCCTTCATGGGTAATTTGAAGGTATCTTCTCAGAGCTATCATGAAGGATAAATCCACTCTTGTGCCTATTTTAAATGTATCTCCTAGGGGATACCTTAAATGGGAAACCCACTCTTGTGTATGTTTTAAAGGTATCTCTTAAGAGATACCTTGAAGGTATTATAAGGGCCTTCAAAATATTTCTTAGTAATGCCTTCCATGTAAAGTAAAATTCCACTTGCTCTTTGAAGGAGAAATCCACATTTGTGCTTGTCTAAAAGGTATCTCCTAGGAGATACCTTGAAGGGGAAATACACTCTTATGCATGTTCGAAAGGTATGTCCTAGGAAATACCTTAAATGTATTACAAGGGCCTTCAAAAAATCACCCAGTAGTGCCTTTCATGTAAAGAAAAATTTCACTTGTTCTTTGATGGATAAATCCACTCTTATGCCTATTTAAAAGGTATCTCCTAGGAGATTACTTGAAGGGGAAATACACTCTTGTGCATGTTTGAAAGTTATCTCCTAGGAGATGCCTTTAAGATATTACAAGGGACTTCAAAATATTATCTAGTAGTGACTTCCATGTAAAGTAAAAATCCACTTTTTCCTAGAAGGAGAAATCCACTCTTATGCTGATTTGAAAGGTATCTCTTATTATAAGGGACTTCAAAATATTATCCTGTAGTGTCTTCCATGTAAAGTAAAATTCCACTTGTTCCTAGAAGGAGAAATCCAATCTTGTGCCTATTTGGTATGTCTTAGGAGATACCTTCAAGGGGAAATCCACTCTTATGCTTTTTTGAAAGGTATCTCCTAAGAGATACCTTTAAGGTATTATAGAGGCCTTTAAAATATCACCTAGTAGTGCCTTTCATATAAAGGAAAATTTGACTTATTCTTTAATGTAGTAATCCAATCTTGTGCCTATTTTAAAGGTATCCCATAGGAGATAACTTAAAGGGGAAATATAATCTTGCACATTTTTGAAAGGTATCTACTAGGAGATAACTTTAAGGTATTACAAGGGCCTTCAAAATAACACCCAATGAAGGATAAATCCACTCTTGTGCCTATTTGAAAGGTATCTCCTAGGAGATACCTTGAAGGGAAAATCTAATATTGTGTATGTTTTAAAGGTATATCTTAGGAGATAACTTGAAAGTATTACAAGGGCCTTAAAAATATCACCTAGTAATTCCTTCCATGTAAAATAAAATTCCCCTTGTTCCTTAAAGGAGAAATCCACTTTTGTGCTTTCTTGAAAGGTATCTCTTAGGAGATACCTTGAAGGGGAAATCCACTCTTGTGAATTTTTGAAAGGTATCTACTAGGAGATACCTTAAACTTATTACAAGTTCCTTAAAAATATCACCTAGTAGTGACTTCCATGTAAAGGAAAATTCCATTTATTCTTTGAAGGAGAAATCTACTCTTACGTCTATTTGAAAGGTATCTCCTATGAGATACCTTAAAGGGAAAATATAATCTTGTGCATGTTTAAAAGGTATATCCTAGGAGTTACCTTGAATTAATTACAAGGTCCTTCAAAATATAACCTATTAGTGCCTTCTAGATAAAGGAAAATTCCACTTATTCATGTTCAAGGTATCTATTAAAAGATACTTTGGATATTCACTTTAATGTATGATAATGCCTTTTGAAGTATCTCCTAGGAGATTCTATCAAGGGCCTTGTAATTATTTAAAGTTATACATGAAGGTATTATGAGGCCCTTGAAGTAATATTTTAGTAGATATCTCAAAGGGAATTATCATACATATCAATAGATGTTGTACATCTAAGACTAGCATATCAATCAAGACAAGAAAGAACTCATTTGTAGATTTTGAACACTAAGAGTTATTGAATCATACAACCAAAGAAATAATACTAATTACACAAAAATTGGAAAGAAAATACAAAAACACATGAATGAACATATGAAATTACTTCTACTCTTATATATTGAAAATTCTTCTAACCCTTCAAAACTATGGGTTACATGTGTTTAAATAGACTTGGGGAAGGGGTCACCTCATCCTCTAAGTACATCCAAGATAAATTAAGTTTCATAGTTAGAACTTTGATTTTAATTACATTAAAAATCATATAGAGTTATCTTAAAGTTGTTAATAACTTAAGTTAGCCTTTACAAAAATCATGCAATGTGTGCATGTTTACAAAAATGAATAAGCAACTTTTATAATATGGTTTGAATTATAAGAAAACTATAAATATAAAAATATACACCACTATATACATGTACATGAAATTTTTTTGCCTTTCATGGATATGTTGATGTTAAGATGGCTATATGGACTTTAGTTGGGATTGTAACTATGGTTGTTGACATAAAACTAGAAGTGGCAGCTTTAGCCTTCTTCATCACCTCTATCTCAAGCTAGCATTTATGTGATACATCATGATTCTATTGATTTATGTCCAAATTAAAAATATGGGATCTATTTACCCTACTGACCTATCCTAGTAATTTTTCATACTCTATTTTAGTCATCTAGAATTTGATCTTGAAGATCTCTACTTTAGCCACCTTCTTCCTAACAAATCTCAACTCAATTTATATGTCCTCCAATGGTAGTCCTTGCATACTTGGCTTAAAATTATATGAAGCCTCTTGAATAATTTGATGAAATTTCATATTATCGATCAAATTCCATATAGAATCCTTTATTTTAGATAATTTTAAATCATTAAAAATTTGGAGAATGAGGGCCTCCTGCTCTTGATATTTGGGGACCAAATCCCCAACTACTATCACACATTCCCTAGCCTCTTCTATCATTATAACCACTAGGTTGAGTGTTTTAGATTCCTATAATTGTGTCATGAGATCTAGGTTGTTATAAACCTAATTAGTTATGTAAACGATTAACATCTTCAATTTCTTCTCATCAGATTTCAACGAATAAAATAATTTGTGAGTATTGGCAGCATTAGGGGATAATTCAACCCACATAAAATATAATGCCTCAAAATAATTATAGCACTTTGATGTTTCCTCTTGGACCTCAGCTTTAATGACATTTTGGATATGTATTATCTTATATTGTTCTTTTATTTTCTCCAACTCTACCTCTAGTTCTTATCTTACCAGCTTTGTACTTTCATGAATTGCCACCATGGCATCCTTATGTTCTTCAATAAGAGATTTGAATTATTTACTATAGGGGGATTACCCTAATTATCTATTTTGTCTTTTAGTTATAGAAAATACCTCTTGTCTCTCTTAAAAAATTAATTCCCTTCCAACATCATCTTCTATTTTCCTCTTCCTTATCCTATGAATACTCCCAGATGGCTTGCCAAACAATGTTTTAATA
Organism: Torreya grandis; assembly: GCA_037957365.1. Classification (NCBI taxonomy): domain Eukaryota; kingdom Viridiplantae; phylum Streptophyta; class Pinopsida; order Cupressales; family Taxaceae; genus Torreya; species Torreya grandis. The sequence goes on from JARHVA010002327.1 coordinate 1,841,259, forward strand.
TATGGGAGCTTTGTTATTTTGAAGCTAGGCATTTGAGAGGTCTTGGCCCTTAAATAAATGTCCCATGGCTGAATTATCAAATGGTTTAGGTGTATATCCTTTTTGATTTTGACCATAACTTCTTCAACTTCCTCAACAAGTTTTTGCTTCTTTATTGCCTTAACAATTGTGTTAGGCAAGGAAGGCCAAATAATATTAGATCAATCTAAACCTCCTTATTATGGGAGTAGAATGACTATGATAACCTATGTCTTTGACTTATTACCCTTACCTAATTTAGTTACAATGGTTTCCTAGGATGAAGTGGTGGATGACATGGGGAGTGTCATTAGGGTAGATAAGACATGGGGTTGGGGAGCAACCGTGGCTATCTCAATCTTCCTAGATTCCCTTTTCTTTCTTTTGAATGATCTGACTGTGGTAGTGTTAGAAGGACTACTATAAGTAGCCATGATGGAAGTGGATGGAAGTGGATGGTGGACTACTATAAGTACCATCATTCTCAATTTTTGGGGTGAGTAGAGGAAAAAGTAAAAAGGTGAGGTGGTTAATGGATCATGAGGAATGGAAGTAACAATTTCCACCTTGGGAGTTTTTAGCATCAATGAAATTGGCATAGATCTAAAAATAATAATAGAAGAATAGATCAAGGAGGTGGTCTCTGAATTCGAAGCCTTTTTACCTATTATGTCTTCCATATCTAGTGATTTCCCCTTATTGGATTCAAGTCTTAAAGCCTTAGCCTTCTCCAACTCTTACTCTTCATCAAAATTTTCTTCTTCTTCCTCCACTTCTACTTTTTAGGGAATGGTAGGCAAGATTTGAAATTGTTCTATTTTAAGATTTCCTATGGGGAGATTATTAGGCTTCCTTTTGTAACAAATAATAGTCTGAGGCTATGTGGAGGAGGCTCGATTAAATAAGGAAGTTATTTCCTTATTTGGATACCCTTGAAGATGTAGACTCTTGTTCTTGGGGGTGGCCACATGCATTTGAATTGCATTAAAAGTTGGGGGATCTTATTCTTTCTTATTCATCATAGGAATATAGATTGATGGGGTCTCCTAGAGCTCCCCTAATATTAGGTTCACTCACACCTAGTTCCTTCTTGACAACCTTCAATCTGAAAGGAAGCTCTTATGATGGATACAATTATTCCATAGACTATTCTATGGGTTAGTCCTTATAAAAGTTTGAAGATGTCCATCCTACAAAGAGTGGAATTATATTATGAAATTAATTCATAGTGATTTAAGGTTCTTATTGAATAACCCTTATGTGATCCTCCTTCAAATTTACAACACTTACCCTTTGCAAGACCTCATCATCATTATATGCATTCATGAATAAAAAGTCATACTCATAATGAATGTGTTGGTAGGGGATACTAAGGACCTAAATGTGTTTTTGGATGTAACCATGAGGATCCCAATCCCTATGTGGTATTTTGGGTAAATGATAACTCATTCTTTTGCTGCTCATATCTCAAAAGTGATTTCTTAATGTGTAGACCATCCTACCAATGACCATATGGTGTCCATAGACCATACTCTTATTATTTTTTAGGATATTCTATTTAATGCTCCACTAGATGTGAAAATCAATTTATTACTCAACCAATTTATCAGGTACAAATTTTGGAAGGATCAAAGGATGAACCTTATTCCTTATGATCATGACAATAGTGTAGTTAGGATATATAAAATAATCACCTCTTATAGATAGTGTCTTCATGATGCTTAGTTTGACTTTGGGTATTGGAGGCCTATGGATTGCTTTCCAGACTTGAGGATAAACATCCTCAACAATCCTCACCATATTCTTGGTATAAGCATAGATATTTATAAATTAAAAATGTTTGTAAATGTGATTTTTAATATAGTTGGTGGTTAGGATCCATATCTCATCTAAGACTTTATACATTATTCTCATTACAATTTCCAGAATACATGACATCATATATAAGTGGGCCACTAGAGTGGGTCACTTTCCCTTTTAGATTATCTATTATCTTAGCTATTAGTTTATAATTTTACCTAGGGTAAATGTTGTATCATTGGTCAACATCATATGCAATAATGGTACCTAATCTAAATCAAGGAAATGGATGTTGGGTATTCCATAGAGCTTATTAAGTATCACCATGCTAATCTGCACTCCCATAATAAATTATTTATTGGAGTGGGATTATTTCCTTTATATGTCATGGTTTCCTTTTGGAGAAGCCATAAATTCAACACATTTTTTGTAGTATTATCTTGATTCCATGAAACTAGCCTATTTTTATCAAAATAAGCATTTGATGCTGGTAGTGATAAATACCTCTAAAAATATGCTATGTATATGCATGCCACAATAGTTTGGTTATCCATATGGTGTGGAAAAGCATCATACATAACCTTACCTATGAATAATAAGTATTGGAGGAGGTTGATGCATGGTATCACCTTTGGTTTGGCTATAGCTAAATCCAATCCTTGTATCTTAAGTGATAGTAAGTCTATGATAAATAGTCACTCTAAGGGATATATATTTCCATCCAATTAAATTATGTCAATATAATAGACAACATCCCATAATTTAGAGTAGTTCTTATACCTGTTATCAAAAATGGTTTCATCATAGACTGTGTCCTTGAATTTAATCAAATCCTTAATAGAAAATGGTGATAGTAGATGTTCTCCACTAAATGACTTATATGAATATTCCATTTCAATTATATGAAGTTATTGTATTTTTTTTACATGCTCTATGAAAAATTCTTCTTTCCAATTGTCACTTGTTTACTTACAATAGCCTCACAGGTAGCCAGGGCTTTATTTACACAAGATAATAGTCAAGTTCAAATTTATTTCAGATCAATGAAGACATCAATGGATGCTCATCATGTATATATCCTTTAACATTCAATTCTAGTTCATGTGTTATAAATTCCTAATGTTCAAATGTTTGATATTTTTTACATATTTCAAATCTCATTGGTTTAGCTGGCAAGTATCCTTTTTAAGTATCAAGAATTATTTTGATTTATTAGCCAAGTATACTAGGATTTTTTTAGTCAAGAATAAAGAGTTAGGTTTTGTTTTATGATCAAACCTACAAAATATCCAAAAAAATCTTCCAAATACAAAGGCTGATATAAAAAACCTAAAGAGAAAAATATTTGACAAAAGACAAGTCATTCAAAATATTTGTTTAAACAAAATGTTTAATGTGAAAACCTCAAACAAAAAATTCTAAACAATAATTCCAAAGACCAAAAAGTCATAAATAAAAATTTTGAAGACCAAAGTCTATTAGATAAAATGTCCAAAGAAAAAAACCCAAAAGACCAAAATCTAGTAAGAAGGCTTGAGCAATTTTTTTTTTAAAACTAAATCATGAATACAATTCCTGTGAATAGAAAAAAGTATTGAAAAGGTCCTTTAAGTTATCACCTATTAGTGCCTTCAGGTTCAAGGAAAATTCCACTCATGTGCATACTAAAGGTGTTTCTTAAGATATAGTTGTAACATTCCCTTCAATGTATGATAATTCCCTTCAAATTATCTCCAAGGAGATTCCTTACAAGGTCCTTGTATTTACTTGAGGTTATGTCAAATCTATTGAGTGTAATTATTATTCAATATAAAATGATGCAATGATAGATTTTCTTTATTCAACTCTCTCTTGATGATCTTATGATGTCTACAATTTTGATAGGTTTCACATAGAATCTTGGAATTAAGACACCTTAACCCCTTAATAAGATCTATAGAAGACCTTATAGATAATAAACAATGGATTTTTAACTGCATTGTTTAATTGAAACACCTATTTACTCATTGATTCCTTTCTACACCACAATAATGATGGGCAAGTTCAATGTTCAGGTATATACTATTATTTTCCTTTAAGGGCCTTGTAATACCTTAATAGGTGACTTGAAATTATCTCCTTGAGGGTAACATGAAGGTATCTTAATAGGTGATTTTAAATTATCTCCTTTGGAAAGTTTCACTCTAGGAAGTTTCCCAAATAGGGGGAAGGGTAGACCATTAAATAAAGTCTATATGGTCTCAATATTTAATTTTGAAGATGGATTCTCCATGGGCAAGTGTTTTTAGAACCAATGTTTGTTGTGAGTAGTTGTTATACACACATAGATAAATATAGTCAAGTAGTCTGGGAAAGTTTGATATAGGAAAAATCAGAGATCTGGGCTAAAGGTTTCTCCTAGGAGATACCTTGAAGGAGAAATCAACTCTTATGCCTATTTATAAGGTATCTCATTGAATACCTTATACACCAAAATAACAATGGGAAATTTGAACCTTAAGGTATCCACTAAGATCTTAATTCATGGGTAACTTGATGATATCTCCTAGGAGATACCTTAAATATATTACAAACCTCAATAACACTAGGCAAGTTCAATCATGAGGTATCCAATAGGATATTCCTTAGAGGTCCTTGTAATACATTCATTGGTAACTTGAAAATATTAAAATGACCTTGAAGGTAAAGGAAAATTTCACTTGTACAATAAGGTAACTATTTAGATCTAAAATTATTAAAGTAATAGGGAAACTTATCAAACTAAATTGAGCTGGAAAGTGTATATGCATAGGAGGACCTAAAATGTGTGCTCTTATGTTCATCATATCATCACCAATGCGTGATCTTCCAAGTATTATAAGGCCTTTGAAGCTACAAAATTATCACCTAGTAGTACTTTCAAGGTGAAGGAAAGTTCTATTAGGAGGCACATTCAACATCCCTTTGAATGTATGATACCACCCTTCAAGTTGTCTATTAGGATATTCCTTCAAGGTCCTTAAAATACAATTGTAATACCATCATGGTGATCTTGAAGGTATCCCTTATGACATGCCTTGTAAGAAAAAATCACTCTTGTACATGATTGAAATCTATCTCCTAAGAAATACCTTGAAGGTACCTATTGATGGGCATTTTTACACATATTAGAAACATACTTTCCCCTTATATTTCTCCTTTGAAACAACTATTTATGGATTCCTTTTCCCATAAAATTATATTATCTAGTGCACATATAATTTATTTTTAGTTTGGTCATACATTATTAGTTTAATTGTGAATTAATGAATATATTATGAAAATTCAATATGTATTTTGCGTTATAGTTTAGAATTAAGATTTTTTGATATACAAATAATCACTAATTAATCCCAAAAATTTCATAAACTAATGTAATATTCAAATTAAATTTTACAAAAGATCAATAGTTAAATGATTTCAATTGCTTTGTATAATGTCTTTGGGTGAGAAAGGAATTAACACACTTAAAAGGCAGAAGAAGGCCTCACTCAAAGATAATTTAGATTAAGTACCATTTAAAATACCAATACTAAAATTAAATCCATATGACCATCTTTAATTTTATAGTGGTGATAAAATTCCTCTTGATGATTGGTATTTTAAGTTATTTAATCTATCAAATAGTGTGTAGATATATACTTATTTATAACTACATCAGGAAAAGAATCCTATCTTATTGGAATAATATTTACATGTGATAAGGATAAAATTTAAGATGCCCTTCAATTCTATCTTGAAGTATATAAATGAGAAGATGGAATTATCTATCGATCTACAACTAATTTTAATAAATTTACACCCAATAAAATGAAATTGACAAAAAATGATTTTTTTTCCTTATTGTAAAACATTTGGGTTTCATTTTAATAGCTATTATAAACTTCAAATTTATGTTTTGATAGATAGATATAATTTTGTCATTAGAATACAAAATATGTTAAAATAAAAACATGAATAAGGGGAAACAACTTCTACTTGCCATCATGAAAACATGTATTTAAGATACCCTATAGTCATGACAAAAAAACATTAAAAAAAACAAGACAAACAAGGGAGACATATTTGTATGTAGATTTGAAAGAGGATATACAATTATTCACACCAATGGAGAAAAATAAGATCAAACAAAAGGTTGGTACATTTTTGTTGACATAAACTTCTAATCAAACACACAATAAATTATTTATGAGGTATATTTCCTCTAGTAATTACACCTTAAACATTCCATAGAGCTCTATGAACTAGGGGATGCTAATATCAAAATAATAAATCTAAATGAAATACGTGTGAATGATATAATTCATTCATTTTTAAAAAATAATGAGGTTCCACTAAAGGATGCTTTGTTAATTCCTTTTGATCCAAGCAACTATCAATGTATTATCAAATCAAAAGAAGTCCTAGAAGATATAATGGAAAAAAATCTATAAGGTTCAAAATTATAGATGGACAACAAACAATTATATAAAAATAGAGAATTATTTTAGAGGATGAATATAATTCACTATCATTTAGAAATAAATGTTCTGTTAGAAGGGCAATATTTCTTAAAACTTATTTTTTGTTCCATATTATGCACAAAATATGTAACCAATGTTAGAATCCAATGAAATAATTTATAAGGCTTGATTTTTAGAAGGATTTCGATCTACATGGGACCTTATCCAATTAAGAGGTTGGAAGAATATTGAACTAGGGAGAAAAATATGAAATAAATACATGAACAAGATAGACACTTGTTCACACAAATGAACTATTTAGCACAAAAACTATAAGAGAGAAAATGTCTTCATTTTATGGAAAAACCTGTTCAATATTATTTTGATAAGTCATTTGATCTATTTAAAAGTGGTACTTTACCTAGTTCACATAAATAAGATTTAAATCTGATTGACATAATAGTAATTATAAATATTCAAATGCTTTCAAATAAATAAAAAATAAAACTAGTGGATTTATTGAAAAAAGGGTCTATTTCCATCTTGAAAACCCTTGGCTACAACAACATGGATACGTGGTGTATGAAGGTGAAAATGGAAAGTAAAAAATTTTGGATTATTTTAGAAACCATGATTTGACACTAACACTAGATAAAATAATCACACATAAAGAGGTAATGGAGCATTATACAATTTTTGTGAAAAGGTTTGATGATTTGTGTGTCCTGAATGAAGATATTTAAATAAATAAAAAAGGTTGGGAAGCATTACCTCAAGATTAATTAAGCATATTGAAAAAACATCTACATAGTGATGGAGGTTATCTTCCCAAAATAGATAAAAATATATTTAGCTATCATTATGGGGCCCCATTTCTTTGGCCATCCATTTTAGAAGATTTTAGTGAAATGTTCATTGTTAGTGTGAATGTTGATTTGATGATTATTGCTATTTGCAATCTCATTAAAGTTTTTAAGGAAGAAAATATTTTCCTATTTCTTTAGGCATTTATTTATAAATTTATTATTGGGGCCTTCAATGTATTCATCATCCACAAACTAGAATATTTTTTAGACTTTTAGACCTCTCTCAAGAATCTATGTGTTGGTGATTTCCATTGCATTGAATAAATGGGTGTCATACTATGGGGTATAGATAGTTATGGATTCAATTGGACTCATATTGTAAGTATAAATTTTTCTTAGGATCCCATTTATTTTCAAATTCAAGATTTCATCCTCCATTCACAACAAAGTAAATCAAATGAAGGTTTTGACATCAACAAAAATACAACATTGAAAATGATTGGTTCACACAAAATATGAAGGACATTCAAAAATGAACTAGATAACTTATTTTGAGAGAGACTCATCTATACTTTCAACAATTTAGATGTGTTATGTGTCAGGGGTATATACAAGAGCTATATTGGTGCGTTCTTATACATAATTATAAATAAATTTATCTTGAATGACATAGACTAAGGAACAAACAATTCTAATGTTTAATTTCAAAATTATTTGACAAATTCATAACAACCAATACAAGAATAACTGCTTCAATTAGTATTAGGTACATGACATTTTTAATTTATTTTATAATCATGCTTCTTTTTCCAAATATAACATCTTAATAATCATTTGGTGTGGATGTTTTACTTTTCAAACCTGATAACTTAGTAATATTTTAGTGTGTAGCACTAATGGTATTGCATGCAAGTGAAGAAATAATAATGATAGAATATCATATCAATGCACATGACACATTGCAAGTCGAACAAGGTTAAATAAGATCATGCATATTTTTTCAATTGTATAATTTTTTATTTATCAGTTGTTTATAATACTAAAAATACATTTCTTCATTTATTTATGTCTCAATTAAAATAGGTCACAGTGTAGCTCTATAGCTTTGTGTTTCCAACACAATAACCCATGACACATCTCTGTAGGTTATTGCCTCCACAAAAACAACACAAGTAAAACTATACAATAAGACAGATTTTTAAAATACAAATATCAAATTAATTGATGATGATTATTTTTATTTATTACATTATATAATACCTTTTAGGTAATAAATAACAAAAGGTTCAATGAAAGAGTGCACCCATACAAAATACAAAAAGGCAAAAGAAGGGTGAAAACCCCTTTCAATAAATATGTAATTATATAATTTCATACAAGTCTAGAATATATTAATTATATTTATTTATTTAAACATAGTAAAATTGAATTTTTATTCATGGATAGGAGATTGTATAAGATAGTAACATATAAACTTGCATCAGCCTGGGATTTGTAAGTGTGGGTTAAATTTTATTTTTGTGTAAAATTGAATGTGGTTGTATTTATCCATTAAAATTTGTTTACATGTTTAATTTACCCATTAATTTTTTTGTTACATGTTTAATTTACCAAGTTTAAAATAACAAAATATGTGTTATACTATGAATTCAATATAATAAGTTTTGATGCAAAGTATCCACGTGTTATTTATCAATAAAACAAGTATATTATGCCACAAAAAATTATATGTCTATTGATTTAAATAGTTTTTAATTTGATTTGTCTTATTGGAAGTATATTAAGGTGTATATTCATTTGAAATTAGTAATAGTGAACTTCAACTTAGAAGAGTAAATCCTATTTTGTTTATTGTGATGAGTTGTATAAACATATAAATATGTATTGGTGTCCATAAGAGAAGATGATACTTTCATTATTGTAAGAATATAGATGTTGGTTGATCAACGTTAAATTCATATCAACATCTATGAGAAATGAGTTATGGAAAAATGGGATTCTTTCATAATATGATAAAGTTATGGTCAAGTTATAATGATTCAATATAAACATTTATATCCATATGTATGTTACAAAATTGGTAATAAAAATGGTACATCCATGTATAGTGAGTATAGTTACATGTGAATGAGCATGTGTATATATATATACATATATATATGAATCTTCATAATATTTAAGGAAATGTAAATAAAATAACATCAAATGAAATGCATTATGTTTATATTTTACAATATGAAATGCAAATCAAAAGTGCATCAACAAACAATGTAGTAACATGTAAAACATTTTATTAGTAAATTTCCATGTTATATTTCTTATAATATAATATTTTTAGAAAATGATTCATTTATTTTTTAACAAATTACAAATATTTCAAAGGAGGAGCTAAAACCAACTTCTAAAAGACTATGGATTTTGGGGCTGGATGACTTATTATTTGTTCTACACAAAATAAAAGATATGCAAATGAATGATATGGGAAACAAAAGAATATTATAAAATAAAAAATATGTCATGCTACATTCTATATCATTCCAAAGAAATTTTTAAAATGGCACTATAGTCTTTTTCTCATTTTAGCATTTGGTCAATGATAGAGGACAATCATTTGAGGCTAATCATTCAAGCCATGGGCTACACAAGTTAAAATTTAATATTCATTTTGGGGACAAAATATTCTAAGCCCTTCAATATAGACATAAATAAACTGGATGAAGTTATTTTTAAAGGGACCTTTGGAGATGATTTTTCAATTGCCAACATGTTTTTCATTGATTGTAATTCTCAGAATTATCTTAGAAATCAAAAATTGAAAATGAGTTATGTTAGGTCAAATAGATATAATAAAATTTGAATTTTAAAATATGAAAAGTATTGGAGAATTAAAATTAAGTTTATAATCACATTCTTAGGAGAAAGGAAAAAATCCATGCCAGTAATTGTAAACCAGTGCTTAGAAAGATGTAACTTCATCATATTATGATTCTTTAAAGTGTATTTATTTATTATAAAATATCATTATATTAATAAAAATTATAATCAATTTCATACAAATCAATTATAAATTATTTCAAATGTAGTTCAATTTATTTCAAATTAATTGATTCTAATTTAGAGTTACTTTGATCTAGTTAAGTGAAATTTGATTTATAGTTAGAGATTCATTGAAAGTATTGAATCAATTCAAAGTTTTAAAGATAATCACATTACAATTTGATATTCAATCAGCTTATCTTAAAATTTCCCAAGTTGATCCATTAGGATATTTACACCTACTCATGAAGATCTTCCCAATGAATAATAAACAATTCTCAACATATTTTCTTAAGTAGATGAACTAAATGTTTATTATGTTTTCATCCATAATTTGGCTAGTAAAATGGTGACACATATCCAAAAAATAAAATATAATTCAAAGGACCAATGATCAATTTGGAGGCCCATAAGGGTTCCATAATTTTGAAATACTTCAATCTATTCAAAATAATCTGCTCCTAAATGGCTTGAAATAATTAAATTTATTTAGAATATAGAAAACATATTTATGGAGAAAATATTCTCCACACCACTTTAGTGGGTATAAGTTCAAATTATTTAAAATAACCCAATTTAATCAAAATTATCTATGAACAAATAGTTTGAAATAGTCCAATTTATTTGGAATATCCAAAATTTATTTTTAGAGAAAATATTCTTCACTCCACTTTATAGGTATAGGTCTAAATTATTCAAAATATTTAAATTTATTCAAAATGATATATGCCCAAATGTTTTTAAATAGTCCAATTTATTATGAATTAAAAAAAATTAATTTTGAAGAAAATTCTCCTCACTCCACTTTAGTGGGTGTAATTCTATATTATTTGAAATAACCCAAGTTATTCAAAATTATCTATGCCAAAATGGTTTGAAATAGTATAATTTATTTGAAATATAGAAAATTTATTTTTGGAGAAAATTTTATCCACACCACTTTAGTGGGTATAAGTCCAAATTATTCAAAATAGTTCAATTCATTTAAAATTATCTATGCTCAAATGGTTTGAAATAGTCTTTTATTTGGAACATAATAAAATTATTTTTGGAGAAAATTTTCTCCACTCCACATTAGTAGTTATAAGTCCAAATAATTTGAAGTAGTCCCATTTATGTGAGAATGATAACTTTGATTTGCCCATTTTTTTTAGGATGAAAATTTGTTGATCGATCTAATTGCATACCCATAAAATTCCATAATTATTTCCAAAAGTGAATCAAAAGGCATAAATCATGGTTAGAGATAATAAATGTTGATAGCCCAAAATGAACCCAAACACGGAAGAAGAGTTCCTACATAGTGCCAACTATGCCAATATATCTCTTACATATGACCATAATAGCCATCTCGGATAACTGATCCCCTACAAAAAATACAATTTCATGTTATTATCTCGTTATGGGTATCCCAAGCATGAAATTTATGATCATAGATTCTCATGGCCTAGATGGAATTGATATAGGTGTGTAAAGTCCTAGATTCATATTTATGGCCTTGGATATGGAACAAGTGATGTAAGAGTTGATGTGCCACTCCACATATCTATCCATATGAGACTAGTAGAAGTGTGATTCCAATGTGGCTAGAGCCTTTATCACACTAAATTATCTTGAGGTATTGACATAGTGTGCTTCCTAAATGATTCATTACCAAGGTTTACCAAATGGAAAACAAAGATATTCAATATTGTAGAGAAGTTAGTTAGACAAGTAAAACTCTAGAACTTTCTTACCTTACATGAGGTTGGTGTAAATCATTGCAAAGTCTTGATCAATTGAGTATAAGGGTACCTAGTCTATGAAGTTATGGTCACGTATGTCTAGCATTGTGATGAGCACATGAACCAACCATAGGCTAAGGAAATTTTTAGCCTTATTGTCCTTACCTTTCTTTTTCTTGATCACTATATGGAGTTATTGAAAGTTAGTCATCCATATTTTTTGGCACACAATTTTTATCTTATTCTATGAATGCAAGAATTAAAGTGATTTATGGTCCAAATGAACAAATGTCTCCATCCTAAAAAATTAGTGTTGCTATTTCTTGATTGCTTGCATAATAGCAAAAGTTCTTTCTCATAGTTGGAGCACCTTTGTATCATGTCATTGATTGTTTATTAGTTATACCTTTACATTTGTTTAAATATCAATGTTTTGTGCAATGTTATACATTACAAGAGTAGATACTATATAGAGGCATTTATTAAGTGGCTCAAAAGTGTTATATTGTGTATGAGTCCAATCAAACATAGATCTTAAATGTGTTATTTAGGTGAGAAACCAAGAGATATGTGAAAAACCAAGAACAAACCTATGGTAGAAATTAATAAGTCTAAGAAACCTCATTAATTCTATGAGATTGCAAAAAGTGGGTTAATAATGGATTAATTTGATCTTGTCTAGGTATACTCTAATGTTAACATGGTCAATGATGTAGCCCAAATATTAAAACTAAGCCATGCCAAATGTTGACTTCTCTAAGTTAAATGAAAACTTATGCTGGTGCAAAGTGCCTAAGACATGCAAGATGTGTTCCATGTACTCCACAAAAGACTTGCTAAAGATGAAGATGTAATCCAAGTAGATGAATATGAAATATTTTAGGAAAGGTCGAATTAAAACATCCATCAATCACATGAATGTGGATGGCACATTAGTGAGGCTGAAATGCATGACCAAACATTCATAAAACCTTTATTGTGTCTATAAAGTTATCTTCTAGATGTAATCACATAAAAGGGGCAATTAGATGATAAGAGTGTTGTTTGAGTTACCTTATCCCTATGTTTGCTATAGACCTATTCCAGAGCCTTAGACTTGTGTTTCTAGCCATTCAGTAGACCTCTTTCCTTTATAACCAATCAAGACATAGTCCCTTAACTATCACCTCTAACCCCAATCCAAATTTCTCAAAAAAATTCCAAAAGGAAACTTGCACCACGTTTGGGACACTACAGCCACATGGTGCTAGTATCGCCAAGTGGATGTTATTTTATTTATCCCTAACTCTTTCAAACATATACTTTTTCAAATGTTGACCCTTCTGAAGATTTTACTAATCTCATTTTATTATCTATAAAATCAACATAACCCTATAACTACAAATCTAATAAACCTCTATTCACTACATGGAAAATAGATGCAAAATCTATTAAAATCAAAGAAAACATTATGAAAAATCAATGTATAATATCCCTATTCTACCCTAATATTTGCATACTACCATATACAACCTAAGTCTAATTTTAAATCATTCCAAAGCTCGATAAAATCCAAGGTATCTAAGGACACTCTCATTCTAGCATTTACTTATACATACATCAAGCATTAGGTGGGAGAACTACATCATAATTGATCCATCTTTAGAGAATTGGTATATAGGCAACTCTCTACATAGTGGGGTGTTATGGATGTCTAGTCTATTGTACTAAGATACACAAATATTTATTATATCATACTGTAAATAGAACTATGTTTTTCACATGAAATCATGTTTTCCATGTATAATACATATCTATAGGCTTCAGTCTTACATTAAGAAAACACACGAACATAGGTGCATGTGCTCCTAAAAAATAAGAACAGTCTAAAAAAGAGGACATTTGTGCCACATCTTTGACACTACACATATATGGTCCTATTATCCAAAATGGGTGCGACCATTGATTGAATATAGAAATATCATAAACCTACTTACAATACTCAGAACTACTTCAATATCTAGTTTCAAAACCTAGATCATCCATGACAATTTATTTTCATTTAAGTCTCTATTTAACCATATTTATATCTATTATTAGAAAGTCAATCAAGGTCAAATTCATTTACAAATTAGTAGGATGATGATTTCAATTTTTTTAACTAATTTAGACATCTTAACCCTTTAAATAAACATAGGTAATTAACATGTATAACCCTAAAATTTTAAATCATTTCCTGAAACTGTCTTACTTCGAACATTATTTCAAACCTACTTTACATTGATCTAAATTTTATGAAATAAATTTATCGATTCCTAATTATAATTTTCTAATTTTATTTAAATAACCTAGCTAATTAAAAATCAATTCTACATTAGGGTTTTAATTTATTTTATGTCAAATTTAAATTATTGTAAAGAAACCCTAGATTCAAAAATCCTAACCCTAAACATATTTATGGTTTGTATCCTTTCCTAATTATACTCATATTTTATCTCCAAAACATAGATATAAAATTCACATATCTACTAATTCATATCATTATGATAATAATGACCAAAGAAATAAATTACTTTTTATTCCAAAGTTTGATACTTTCATTTACATGTTTATTCCCTTTAATTCAAAATAAACTAAGAAAAGACATCAATACATGTATAGATGAAGATTACTATCAAATAGAATATTTATCATATTCCATAGCATGTTATCTTTCTTCTATGTTCAAAATAATTAAGACAATATTCTTTAATCACATAGACATATGCATACATGATGTTTCAAATAAACTAAAATATCTTTCATGTTGCATTCTTTCTACAGCATGTTATATTTCTTCTATGTGAAAAGAATTAGTAAATTATTATATAATCATATAGACATATGCATACATGATGTTTAACATCAATTAAAATTTATTTCATGTTTTAGTCTTTTCATAGCATGTTATCTTTAATCTATTTGCAAAATAATTAATAAATTATTCTTTAATCACATAGACATATGAATACATGATGTTTCAAATCAACTAAAAAATATTTCATGTTGAATTATTTATTTCAAATTTTATATTTCTCCTATATGTAATTTCATTAACAATCAAATCCATATACACATAAAGGATTTAGCACATAAACTAACCACTATGTTTCAGGTTTCAATGTCATACCTTATGCACAAGAAATAATCTCCTTTTATTTTTCATCTCCATGACTTTGATATCTAATTTACCTCTAAATAGGTCCGTGTTATCATTACTCCACAATATGATGTAGCCTATAATATTATCACTAATCCCCCTACTCAGCATATTAACACTTCTTCCCTACATGGTGTGTGCCTACATGTTCAAATAGAAATAGTTAGGGTTTACACTTGTGACAATCTATGTAACCAAATTATTAGTATGACCAAGATAATTATAGGTTTAAAAAATCAAAATCAACTATTACATGAAAATATTACAACATTATAAAATCAATTTACAAGAAGGCCTCTAGGGCACATTATGTAAATCATATTTATACATCTTCAACTAGTCATTTTGTGGAAAAAAATGTTACATATCAAAACACATCACAAAAAAAAAAAAACATTTAAAACTAGTTATTCCAAAAATATTGAAAGGTAAAATTATTGTTGAAGTGAGATACTAAGGGACATGATTAAAGCTAAGTTTATCAACATACCTCCTCTACATCTAATGAGGAGATATAGATATTCTATTACATATCATACGATGCATGGGCACCACATAGATTCATGTTCAACATTGAAAAGGAAAATATAATAGATAATGGATACACATGACTCACATAGTGACACATCATCCACACAACATACAATGGCATATATACTAATTTGAAAAGGGTTAAACATAGAAGCAGTACCAAAATGGTTACCAAAACATAACTCATAACAATAAAATGTTCAAAAAGCATAATCAAATCAAGAAATCATACAAAAATCATAGATAAATTAGGCAAATATACCTTTCAAAAAGGAGGCTCAAAATTTAAAATGGTATAATTTGGTTAACATATCTACAAAAAATTGATTGTCATGTTCAATTTTTTGGCAAACTTGCCCAAGGCATCACTTCTTCTATTATAGAAATTGATAATATTGGTCAATATGGTTTGGGGTTTATTGAAAATCCTAAGACACATCGGTCATAAATATGATTTATCAATGAAAAAAATCTAGATACATAGTAAATATTATAGAAAGAGCAAGAGCTTTAGTTGCAAAGTCAAAATCATGATCAACTAGAAAGTATCCTCAAAAAATGTTTGATAGCAAAAGAGTCTTGACAAAATAGTATATATATAATAAAAATAATTTTAAAGGGGAAAATCAAAATAAATATGCTTAAGCAAAATTTAGAAAAGTCAATTCTATAGTATGAGGTAGTCCCTCTAGCACACCAAGTTATTATGATTCCTATGTGGAATAAAATTATTATTTTGATGATGAACAATACTCATATTTTTACTACAAAAACATTAAACTACAACATAGTAATGACACTACATAGGATATTACCACTCCTATTTTTGAAACATACCATAGTGATAGCAAGTCTTTCATGAGACTCATTTGTTAGTATGGTTCCTACCCTTGTACATTCTTATCTCTCCCTCTCCTTGTACATAGTTTGTTTTCATATGATTATACATAGCTTATACTCAGAAAACACAAAAATAATATAATATGTCAAAATACAAAAACATTCAAATATTTCAAAAATCCAAAAAAAAACAAACTAGATTATATATATTACTTTGTTTAAATTTCTACTACTCTATAGATATTGTATATTGCTAGCTATCTTAGTGTAGTTCGTTTTATAATACACATATGTTTTACTTGTTCTTGACTTGTGCTCATAGATTCCATAAAGGATTTTGGTCCACTAGATTGACCCATACTAGATATCATCTACCTATTAGGGGCATTTATACTGATCCAAGTTTATAGATTGCTACATCCACCCAATTGGGGGTATTTCCTACAAAATTGCTATAGCCATGTTTTATATTTACATACTATACATTCTAGTTATACATTAATTTATCTTTATATTGATCATTTATTTTCATTACTAAGATTTATTTTTACTATCACTAGTTAGCTTCAATATATATACACCATGGTATCTACATAGATTTGTATTACCAAGTTATACATGCTTTTATTTTTAATTCCTAGATTAGACTTGATTGTGTTACTGTTCTTCTTACATTTTTGAGGGCATTTGAATATTCTATTTTTCTTTGGATTCAATCTTACTTCTCTATTTGTATGCCTGGGACATATTCCCCTACCCCTTGTTTGTGACCTTTGATTCTTCTATACATAGAGATTTAAACATGTCCTTCTCTATAAATCTACATCAAATTGATTGATGTTTTCATATGTGGACATTTGAACACCTCAATGATCCTTTTTAATAATCTATTGAGGGTAACTACATCATTCTAATTTAGTGACATGTTCCCATGTCCCTTGTATTTTGGACCATTAGCCTACCTTTTACATGCCTCATATGATTGTATGTTTGATTATTTGTATGATTCTACACAATGACACTTGTATTTGTTTATTACACATGCACATGTGTGCACGTGCACACACACACACCCACACACACACACACACACTAGTTTTTTATTTCATGAGAGATCCTATGCATCTTCCTATCTTACTTAGGAGTCTTGATGGACATCAGTCCCATCCAGCTAGGTAGTTACTCAAGTTTTACTATGGTTATACTTTTATTACATCTATCTTGACACTTGTGTCTACTAATATATTATAACACATATCTTACATTTCATAATATTGCTCATATACATTTATATTTTGAGTTTATGTTTGTACATTATATTGGAATATCATGCTCCATATAATACATTTATTCCATACATTTCATAATTACACTCAAAATAGGGGGCATTTACAGGGTTTATGACATAGATAAAGCTCTTACATATTTTTTTATAGATATATTTTAGTGTACAGGCTTAGTTACAAAGATCATACTCATGGTAGACACATAAAATAATAGAGGTTCATCAGCTAGTTTAGACCACACAAAGATCAAACCAAGTAGTAATTAATGCCCATATTGGGACACTACCATTATAGGGTGATACTATCGACTATATGGCACTACTATCTAGTATCCCTAACTTCAATACATTCCATATCATTCAAACCATTATACCAAGTATAATATAGATTTTCATAGATATAGTCACAAGTTAGGTGGTTATTTTTATATTTAGCTTAGATTCAATCATGTCAATCTATATTCATACTTTTTATTGAAAGTTGGGGGAGTGATGTCTGACGTGATCTCACACATAATCATATCAGTATATAGATTCATACACTACATACTTTGTTTAGATTCAATATACTTAGATACTAGATTGGGGGCATGTGCATGATACATAATTCCTATATACTTAGCTTCAAATAAGTTGATCAGATGGAATGGAAAACTCCATGTCATTATATATGATATATGTACTTTATATCACATTCTAGGTTGTCACAAGATTCATTCCTTACTCCATATATAATGGTTGGTATTATTGAGTGGCTCATATCCACCTAATAGACCTGAGTTGTTATGAAGTGGAATACATAATTATATTACTCAGTTATATAATTTCAACACTTTGAAAAGTATAGTCATAGTTGTATTTACTTCACATAGGGGGAAATGATGGATTCATGGCTTACTTAAGTTATTAATCCACCTACATGAGAGGGTTTGACACACATATAGTATTATTGAAGCTATTCATAGAGATTAGGATCTACCAAGCAGTGATGAGCAATGATGGAGTCAAAACTAGATTGAGTTCTTGAGCCACCCATATGAGAATTGAGGTATCCATCAACTTGGTTCAGGTTATTCAATGATATGATCACTATACTCTTTCACACATGTAGGTTGTCATCAATTTCATGCATTGGTTTGCATACCCAATGAGGTGTATTCATTCATGTCCTCTTTCCTTACCCAATTACCTCATTTTAACATAGTTTTCAGCTTTTGATTATCTCATTAATGACTAGTTTTTGTAGGTTTCATTTTAGGATATTACTTTGGATCATGTTTCACATATGCAAACCCAAATTCACATATCCAAACTTATCTACATGGGCTTCACTTTCAAGATAAATCTAGGTAGGCTTTTTATTAATTTGTAATAATGATTTTACTTTGTTGCATTACTAACATAAATGGGGGGAAAATTTAATCACCTAAAAGTGGTAATTGGATGATAAGAGTGTTTCTTGAGTTAAACTATCCTTAAGATTATGATAGACCTATTATAGAGCTTTAGACTTGTATTTCCAACCAT
Source organism: Torreya grandis (assembly GCA_037957365.1). Lineage (NCBI taxonomy): Eukaryota > Viridiplantae > Streptophyta > Pinopsida > Cupressales > Taxaceae > Torreya > Torreya grandis. The sequence goes on from JARHVA010002327.1 coordinate 1,860,464, forward strand.
TTAGTATACATTTTTCATTTACATCTAGTCAAGACATAGTCCTTAAACTATGACCTCCAACCCTAATCCAAATTTCCCAAAATTTTACCAAAAGGACATTAGCACCACATTTGGGACACTACAGCCACATGACTCTAGTATCCCCAACTCGGTGCCACACTCCTTAAACCTCAATCTTTACAAAAGATAATTTTTCAAGTGTGTTCTCCTATAAAGTTTGGCCTAATCTCATTATCTTATCCACACAAGTAGCATAACCCTATAAATACAATTCTAATGCACCTCTGTTCACAACATGGAAAATAGATGCAAAATCTATTAAAATAAAAAATAAAGTTATGAAAAATCAATTTATAATATCCCTATTATTCCCTAATATTTTCATACTACCATATAAAATAACCCTAAGACCAATTTTTCTTACATTTCAAAGCTAAAGCATATCTAAGGAATTCAAGGACACTCTCATTTTATCATTCACTTGCACATACATCAAGCACTAGATGGGAGAACTACATCAGACTTGATCCTTATTTAGAGGATTGGTATGTAGGCAAGTATCTACATAGTGGGGTATTGTGGATGTCTAGTCCATCCTAATAAACATTCAAATATTTCTCATATAAACCTACAACTATAAATATGTTTTTCACATGAAATCAAGTTTTCCATGTACAATACAAAACTACATGATTTTTTCTTAGATGAATAGAACACATAAACATAGTTGTAGGTGATACCAAAAAATAATAATAGTCCCACAAAGAGAAAATTAGTTCCACATCTTGGACACTAAACATAGATGGTGCTACTGTCCAAAGTGGGTGCTACCATCTAGTGAATAAATAAATATCATAAACCTATTTACAACACTCAGAACTACTTAGATCTCCTATTTTAAAACCTAGATCATCCATGACATTCTATTTTCATCTAAGTCTCTATTTAATCCTATTTATTTCTATTATTATAAAGTCAATCAAGGTCAAATTCATTTACAAATTAGTAGGTTAATTATTGCAATTTATTAAGCTAATTTATACATCTCATCCCTTTAACCAAACATAAGTAATTACACTTGGAAAACCCTAAAGGGTTAAATCATTTGGTGAAATTATCTTACTTCGAACATTGTTTCAAACCCTAGCTTACATTAATCTAGATTTTGTGAAATAAATTTAGGGCTACCTACTTCTAATATTCTAATTTTATTTATATAACCTGGCTAATTAAAAATAAATTTTACATTATGGTTTCAATTTATTTTATATAAAATTTAAATTTATACAAAGAAACCCTAGATTTAAAATCTCTAACCCTTGACACATTTAGGGTTTGTATCCTTTTCTATTTATAGTAATATTTTATCTCCAAAACTCATATTTCATATTCATGTATTTAAAATAGGAGATCTAAGTAGTTCTGAGTGTTGTAAATAGGTTTATGATATTTGTTTATGACATAAAAAATAATATACTTTTTATTGCAAAGTTTCATACTTTAATTTATGTGCTTATTCCCTTTAATTCAAAATAAACTAAGAAAAGACATAAATACATGTATGTATGATGCTTACTATCAAATAAAATATTAATCATATTGAATATCATGTTATCTTTCTTCTATGTGCCAAATAATTAAGACATTATTCTTTAGTCTCATAGACATATGCATACATGATGTTTAAAACCAACCAAAATATCTTTAAGTTGCATTCCTTCCATAGCATGTTATCTTTCTTATATGTGAAAAATAATATAGATATTATTCTTTAATCACATAGAAATATGCATAGATGATGTTTAAAATCAATTAAGATATCCTTTCCATGACATGTTATCTTTCTTCTATGTGAAAAATAATTAATTCATTATTCTTTAATCACATAGACATATGAATATAATGATATTTCAAATCAACTAAAATATCTTTCTTGTTACATTATTTATTTCACATTTTATATTTCTCATATAGGTAATTCTATTAACAATGAAACCCATACACACATAGAGGATTTAACACATAACCTAACCACTGTGTTTCAAGTTTCAATGTCGTATCTTATGTACAAGAAATAATCCCCTATTCCTCATCTCCATCAGGGTGATAACTACTTTCCCTCTAACTAGGTACACAATAGCATTAATCCACAAAATGATGTAGCCTATAATACTATCACTAATCCCCCTACTCATCCTATTCACACTTCTTCCCTACATGGTGTATGCCTACATGTTTAAATGGAAAAGGCTAGGGTTTCCACTTGTGATACTCTACATGATAAAATTATAAGTATGACATCGATAATTATAGGTTTAAAAAATCAAAATTAACTATTACATGAAAAGATTACAACATTAGAGAATCAATTTATAAGACAAATGCCTTTAGGGAGTAATAATGTAAATCATGTTTATACATATTCAACAAGTTAATTTGTGGCAAGTAGTGTTACATATTAGAACTTAGAATCACAACAAACTACATCTACTTCTATAGATTCCAAAAATATTAAAATGCCAAATAATAGTTCAAGCGAGATACTACAAGACAAGATTAAAGCTAAGTTGATCAACATACCTGCTCTACACCCAATGAGGAGATATTGATATTTTGTGCATATCATAGAATGAATGGGAGCCACAATGATTCATGTTTAGCATTGGAAAGGAAAATACAATAGATAATGTATAAATATTAATAACACAGTGACACATCATACACAAAACATATAATGGGACCTAATGGTAAAATTAATTTGTAATTAATTATAACCTAATGGTAAAATGAATTCAAGTAGATAATAGTGAAGTATTGAGCACCTTAGAGCTGGTACATAAGGTATTTAATTCACAATAGTGGGTAATAATTATTCACCTTATTTTTTTAAGCAGATGATAATCTATATAGAGTTGTCAAGACCAATCATTCTTGGTTACTAGGACTATCAAAAATTGACTAGGTGAAGAGATAGATCTAACATTTTCTTGATAGAAGAGATATTGCAACTAGAACTAGAATTCATCACTCTACAAAACTGATCTATGATATAAGGGGATATTAAAAATAAGAGATTTAGGTACCAAATCAATGTGGTGTTTTACTATATACTGTGTTGAAAGGACTTCAAGTTCCATTAAGACTTTACTTTACTACTCTAGTAACTTGTCGATCTATTGGTACTATGATAATGTGTGATAATTTCACAATTCCAGGTGTGATTCGATTTTGAATGCCTAGATGTGTCAATGTTGATCATGAATATCTCAAACTTCTATGTATCTAATATGATCTTGAAACACTATTAGGCTAAGACCAAGGTGACTTTAGTAAAGGGTACTGACCCAAAGAGTTTATATAAGTGATCTTGTGTGAATATAACCTAGTTTTATGGCTTGGTTTGATATGTAGCTTCATGGTTGAATAGATATAGTCTTTTAATTAAAATGTCATAGACTTCTAGAGGCATGATGTCATAAGTAACAATTTCCTCCATCAACTTGATCATGTAATAAAAAGTGTAGTATTACTAAACATATATATCTTTGCCTTATTTCATCCACACAATACAATAAAGCTTTGTGTTCACAATAGTGGCAAGACCAAGGCACAACATAGTTTATTATGTAATGTTATTTTTTAACTACTAGTATTGATGATGACATGTAGAAGCTAACCCTTCATCCAAAAATGAATTGGAATAGATGTTCATGCTCTTCAGATATGTTAACTATACTATATATAGTACTTATATAAGAGGAATATACATTATTTTTTTCATTGGCATGGTTCCTGACATATGTTGTGCAAGCATAAACTACCATGCATGGAATTTCGATTCATCATGGGTGGATGAGTGATGGTAATGACACCACTTGTTACCAAAATTATTATTTTTTTATCTAAATTAGAAGTAACTAGAGCCTTTGAGTGTTGCGTATTTTTATAACATTATGAATTCTTACAAAAACTTTATTTATGCTTCAACATGAATGGTTATTATGTGGAGATGTTAGGTGGTTGGGCCTTGTGTACTTAAATGAATATGTGGCACCTTACTTCATATTTGATTCAGATTCAATCTTGGAAGGATTATGATATTCTTGTCATAATGTGTTATAAGAAAATAAATCCATATTCACATGAAGGTAAGGTAAAGCCCCACTTATGTACTTCTATACCCTATGGGGTTCACTCAAGTTCTCTTGGAGGTGTGTAGAGAAGTCATGGAAAATTTTGGTTTTGTCCTACATGGATTATTCTTTGAATTGGTGTATTTTTTATGTAACTTGATGTATTCATATTTAAATTTTTATAAAGGGTAGTATTAATCCTTCAACATGTGAATAAAATATTTATAGGACTCTATTAGAACTAACTATTTCATGCACTACATGCTAAAGTTATCCCACTAGTGAATAACTAGAATGGACATCTTCAACACTATGAAAGTGATCCTCTCATCATTAGTGAAGGAGTTTATAAATAAGTATGCCTTGAGTTGTTTAATCTATGCATCTAATTATTTGACATCAATTTTACTTTTAAACAAAGGAATGTCTATATTCACTTATACTTCTAAGGGGGATTTTGGTTGAAACCATTATGGAGTATGTTATTGATATGAAGAGGATGACACTAGTTAGATCTATATCACTAACTAATATAAATGAAAATGAAGGTCATTCTAATATTCCTACAAAGTGTCAATGATGATCTTTTAATTTTTGGGGGATTCCTTGGATTGATTCTAGGTGTCAGCCACCTTACTTTTACTATAATGTTTTGATAGAATCTCTAAAATAGAATCAAATAATAAACCTCCTCTCTCTCATTTCACTCTTGTTTTTACATTCATATTAAATTTAATAAAATGGATCTCTGATACCATTTGATCTATAACATAGGCCCTATGACTGAGTTCCATGGGGGATATCCAAGCTATTGCTATGCATATTGAATGCGTGTGTAGTATTCAGATGGAATGAAGAAACACATTAAATAGAATGTTAGTCTTTAATTTTATGAAATGTAAATTTTATTCATTAGAAGATAAAAGGGAAAATAATATAGAGCACAATGTCTATAGTCCATGTGTACATAGTATAAGTGCAAGGCAATCTAATTGTGTTATGACTACATGTTATAATGTCATCAATCTCTCTATGTGTCTAACTATTGAGGAAATGTGAATCCTAAATATTCATAAAAAGAATAAAAGATAAGTAATAAATATTTTTTAGTTATCAATGAATATATTTATGGTGTATTTATCCTATCATATTTGTAGTTGTAAATAATTAGAATAATCAATGTCTACGTTGTCAACCATTTGGATTAAAATCTAGTATCTCCTTTTATAATCAATGGTAGGTTGATCACTTGGTGCATGTGGCCATATTTGACATGTCCATGAGTGGATGCTTGTTAGGTGAATAGAATTGTGAGGAACATATAGGTGTTTAATTTGGTGGTATGTACCAAGATATGCATGATAGACACATGATAAATCCAATGCACTATAGCCTACAAGTGGGCACAAGACTTGGTTTAGGATTATGAGTGACACGGCACATAGGATTCAATGAGATGGTATGGAACTAGTGTAGTGTTTGAGATAATTAGGAATGCATGTTGTGGTGTAGAACTAGCAAACATGTGAGATTGAGAGTTGTGGCATGGAAATAATTGGCACTCAAGACTAAGAGATATATTATAGAACTATAGAATATTTAGTGTGCATTAAGGAGTATATAATGGTTAGTGTATATAATTTGATGAACTAGCATAGGACTTGTGAATTTTGATTAGAGTGAACTTTAAGAAATAAGTGAATATGTTTTGGTGAGATGTGTGTGATTTATGTAGTAGAGTGAATGAGGAGTAAGCTCATTTATGCAGGGGGAATGTATGGATCAATGAATACAATTAAAAAATAGGTTAATTTGAATGAGTAAATTAAATATAAAATACTCGTGAGTGGGATATCATAAGCGGAATCCTAAGAAAATTTTTAATTATGGGAGTTTGATGTAGGTATATATCAATAGAAGTCAACTTTTATCAAATCTTATCCAATTTAGGCTGTGAGTCATATGAGGTCAATAAGAATGTTGTTCATGATTCATAATATATTGTAATGGTCATAAATAATTTTTTAATATCATTTTTTGTCCTTTGTTAAGTGTACAAATCTATTTCCTTGCAAGAATTGGTCATTTTGAGCTTCTTTATAGGTTTTTTGCCAAAATAAGAAAAAAATTGAGTTAGTGGTTTAGAGTTTTGAAGGTTTAGTTGAATTGTGAGGTTATTGGTAATATATTAAGTGGTATTTATAGTATGTACACATTTTATAAGATTATTTCACTTCACTCATCTTAAATATCTATTAAAATCAATCAATATATGTTCAACATAGGAGGAAATCCAAATTATGCATATTTTGAGGTAAGGCATAGGTATTTGAGAGATTCTTGTTGTATGAAAGTAAAACTAATAATAGACATCATGATAATTTTGAATAAGACATTTATATCGATATTAAAGTAAAACATATAAGGATAAGTATGTGGAATATAGGTATTAGGAGGACAATGGGAGCCAAGGAGATGTAAGACATGGCTCTCAGATGTAGAGTTTGTGTATAAGTCTCAAGATCATATGAATAAATTAATATTTTACCATGGTTTATATTTAATATCAAAATTAAAAGGATGTAATTAATTTTTTTATTGTTGTTTTGGAATCCTATCTTTGTTTGGAAGATATTGTTGCACGTTCAGACTTGAAAGAAGACAATACATGTTTCTGAAGTCAAAGAATGGTTTATAAGTCAAGTAAAAGTGATATTTTATTAATTTTTAAGATTTTATCAAAATATAAAATCAATTAAAAAGTTAATACACATGTGTAGTAAGGGTTTTAAAATTTAAGAGATTATAAAAATATCTTAATAACTTGAATTTCTATTCATTTAATGTTTGATATCTATACATAGTAAAATAAAGGTGAATTTAAAATCACTAAAATGTTGTTTTAAAGATGTCTCATGATTTTTTAAGGTGTATAATGGTTTGAAATATGAGTATAATGGTGGGAAAAATAATATACAATTGAAATATTTCAAAAGCCAATCTTAAAACTTAAATTATTTATTTTTGAATGCTGACAACCTATGTAAAGCCCTGTTAGGGTTTGAAGGACTAAAATCCCTGTAACTTGAAATTTAGCACTTAAAATTTTATGAAATTTTTTATAATGGATGGAAAGTGATACAAAATTTTAAGGTTTTATGAAGTTTAAACCCTAGGTTGTTAAAGGATCCAAGTATAGTAAATCAAGGTGTAAAATATGTAATAACTATAGACACTAATTTTTAAAATAACTAAGCTAAATTGATATCTATAATAATATTAGTGAAGTAGATAAATGATAAGTAGATATAAAATACCTAAGAAGAATGATTTAAAATCAAAAAAACTAGTACAAGAGTTGGTATATATATCACAAATAGGATCCAAGTGTCATAAACCCTCCAAAATAATAGTGCCCTACCTTACACATTATCATTGTGTCACTAGTGTCAACTTATGATGATAGTGTCCTTCGTGCAAGAATTGAGTTGTACTACTAAGATCACTTGTGTTTTAGACTTACAAGATCATTCCTATGTGGATAAACCCTACTTCATTATTTATGACCTATTGTGACTAATTTTATATGTAAACCCCATTCCTCCATGTGATTAGGGAATTTTATTGGCACAAGTAGTAAATGTGTGGTGTTATTTGGGTAGGCTGGACATCCTTAATATCCCTCTATGATGATATTTTCCTACATACCAATGTTCTAAGGAGGGATCAAGATTGATGTAATTTTCCCCACCTAGCTATTGTTGGAAGTGTAAGTGAATGTATTATTAATGCTAATTTGAGTGTAATTAGTGATTTTTAAGACTATAAATCTATTTATTTAGTGCTTAAGATGGCTATAAATTACTATATTAAAAATTAAGTTAGAATAGGGATTAATAACCTTGATTTTGCACAACTTGTTTAAAGCTTGTTTTTGTGTATTTGCATCTAATTTTCATCTGTTGTATAAAGGGATAAAATTAATGTATATATACTAATATAGTGTTTATGCATGGTTTGAGATGGGTTTCGAGATAGCCCAAGTGTCTTAGTAATTGAAAAGATATCTATAAGAACTAAACAAAAGTAAAAGGACAATGAAACCCAAATTGGACATTAACATTGTGGTGTTAGTGTCTAGTTATGGTGCTAGTGTCCATGTGGTAAAACTTAAGGCACTAGGGGCTTGAATTCCAAAGGAAGCATATTATACTAATTTTGATATGTCTATGGATGTGTGTGACCCACATAAGACTTTGATAATTGTCCAAATAGGCCCTAATATAGGTCTAGGTATAAGTTAAGAATGGGCGGTCTCAAATAATACTCTTGGTACTTAAGCTAAATTTTAGATGACTACATTTTTACCCATTTATTTATGAAATTCATAAAATCAAGATGAATAGGATAAATGAAAATAAACATACCTGGACTTACCTAAGAGGTGAAAACTATGAATTTGGATCTAAGTATTTGAAGTGTGTTCCATTATGTGTCCTATATATGAAATGTACATACATAAATATTTACTTAAGATATATCAAAATCAAATCCAAAATTGATTAAAGAGATGAGAGAGGAAATAAATAAATACATCTCATTGGGTACGTGAACTAATGCATAAACTTGGTGACATCTTATGTGTGTAGATAGTCATCACAATGATGAATAACTTGTAATAAGATGATGTCTTGCTCAATCCTGATGTATGGGTGGTTCAAGAACTCAATATGTTTTTCAATCCATCATATCTCACCCATGTTTAGTATAACATGACTTATGAATATCTTGGATTAGACTAATGGCTTGTCCAGCCCTATTATGTAGGTGGATCAAGAACTCAAGTATACCATGAATCCATAATTATCTACCCATTTGTATTATATGAATTAATAATTTAATTTTTAAATGTAAATTAATTTTTATGATTTTAATTTAAACTATATATAATAACTCTATGACTACTTAGGAAATCTGGAATGAAAATTGGGATAGGGGCCTCTCAAGAACTCAGTTATGTATCTTAGGGGATATGTAGTAATGCTAATAGTTTTAGATGGAGTAAACCATCAATATGATGCATAAATTGGAACATGGTGTCTAGTATGTATTATTAAGATAATTACATGGATTTTTCCATTCCATCTGATCAATTTTTGCATAAATGAGCATACACAAATGATGTACCATGTATATGCCCACAAATATGATATCTGAGTATATGTATTATATATTAAGTTGTAATAATATATATGAGTATCTAAAACTAAAAAAAGAGTGATCATGTAACATGTGATGCCACCAATATGATAAAGCTTGTATGATTTTGTGCAAAATTGAGAAAAATTGAGAAAGAAATGATAATTTGTAATTGAATCTATGAAAAACTAGATTATAACTACTATAAATTTCTATTAATTATATAATTTCCTTTTTTTGGCCATACTATATAATATAACCATACCTTTTATAATAGTAATATGTCACTAGTGTCCAATTTTGGTGTCAATGTCCAACTATGTTGTTTTTATACCGAATTAACTATGATCTCTATCTAACTATTTTCCACTATGTTTTCCTAAAATTGATATCTATATTTTATGTGTGTGTATTGAGATTATATTTTAAATGGATTTGGATGACCTAATATCTATGACAAAATTCTATGAATTCCATATCCTTTTAGGGGAGTTATTAGACCTATGTAAGAATTATCCTCAAAATAAAAAGTTTTGCATGATATATGTTATCCTTAGCATATATGATATCTACATAATAAACCAATATAATGTGTATAAATTACATAAAAATGTAATATAATATGAGAAGTTAATGTATGATGTATTTTATATATAGTATTCATAATTATACCAAGATAGATATAATAATGTAAGCATGTGTATGATTCATAAATTTGAGTATTAAACTGATTAACTATCTACGGGGTGGGGCATGATGTCCATAATGACACCTAAGGAGGAAGGGGGAGATGCATGAGGTATCTCATGACATTTAATACTAGAGTTTGTAATAAATAAGAGACAATTTTCATGGCTATGATGCATACATACAACACATATGAGGCATCAAAAGTAGGCCAGTGGACTACAATACAATGGACATGGGCACATCACTAAATCTAAGAAAGTAATGACATACAAGGACATGGTAAAATCTCCACATATGCTTGGTTTAAGTAGTTTTTCATTTTATTTAAAATAAAATGTGATTTAATAAAAACTCAAAATAATAAGGTTTATATAGATACTTATGGATTGGAAGACATTTGTGCACCACATGAATCTAGTGATAGTGAGAAATCCTTCTTGGCTAGGAGGGATAACCTATACACATGTGAAAATTTGACAAAAATGGTGGCAAAAAGAGATGGGTGGATTGCCTAAACAAAAATTAGTTCCAAGAAGTGGTACACTTCCTTAGATGGATGTTAGTCCACTATTTATGCAATTAAGTAAAATAAAAACATAAGAAATTACAAATAGATAAATGATACAATAATAGTGCTAATTTAGATTTTCCTCCTTGATTAATTCAAAAATGTAAATAAAGTATTCTTCCTAGTATATACAATCAAAATCTACTTCATCTTGAGTAAGAGCTAATTATTCTTCATAAGATTCATGTGAGGGTTAATAGAAGATGGCACAGAGGGCTAGCTCAAAGGCTATGTCAATTTGATCTACAAATAAAGGCTAAGGGACTATAGGGAGATCAATGGTGCTAGTGACATCATGGAATAAACTAGGTGGAGTCATCTACAATAAGAAATCAATGTTAAAATAAGAGAAATCAGAAATAGGACTAGAAATGTAATCTTAAGATAAGGTTTTGGATACTATGTATTAAACACAACAAATCAATGCCAATCTTGATTGGATCAGTGTCGATCGATACAATTGGTGTTGATTCCTAATGAGTTAGCATTAATTTTCTATTTTTAAGTTTAATAAATAGAGAATAAAATGGGATAGGTTTTATAAAATAAATGGATTTAATAGATAACGAAGGTCACTAGTAATGTTTTAATGATTAAATGGATAAATAAATAATTATTAATTTAAAGATAATAATAAAATAGAAATGTAGTACTTACCTTTTGATTGGTCAAAATGTCATCTTACACAAACATAAGTAGCAGTTCTTATTACCTAGAGGATGTGATAGAATGAGCTAAAAATCCATTTGAATGATGGTACAAATATCATCAAAGTCTCTAAGAGTATAGGAAGCAATTCAAGGCTCTTAATGTGTTGGTTCCATCTTGAATGTAAATTCAAGTTATGTATTTATGAATTAGTGTCAATATAGAGAACTGGTGTTGATCATCGGATAATCATTGTCAATTCACCTAAAATGGATCATTTTTTTGTAACCATGGATGATAAGAGGTTAGGAATGGGTGGAGTTTTTTTTTAATCATTCCACATGGGTGAATTAGTTATATGGGTAGATTCTTAGGTTATAATTGGTTTTAGGATCTTGGGGAATGGTAAAGGGGTAATAATAAATTTTATTTATCAAGCTTGGTCAATGATAAATAATCTAAACTTTAGGATAAGGTTCATTTAGGGATTTAAATATAATAGTACCTATGATATCTAAAGAATCATCCTTATGGGTAGAAATTATAGTTTCTACATGCATAGATCAAGAAATGTTGGCTTAGATACACATGGAATGACATGTTTAAATCTCCACATACAAAATTAATAAAGAACGCATAAGGACATGGGTACATGTCCAAAGCATACATACAATGAAATGAGGTGGCATAGAGTCATAGAATAATGTCATATTCAAATTTTGTTGAATATATGTAGAAGCATATAGACACAATCAAATCTAAAATAGTAAACTTACAAATGAAAGTATTAATGAACATGTGGTACAAATATGTATTAGATAAAATATACACATAAATTGATTCTAGAGTAGTAGTAGTAGTAGTCAACAAAAAATCTTGGAAGTGTAGGATGATCAATATCAAGATATAAACAATGCTAGATCTATTATATAGAGTATGGAAATATATAACCCAACAATCAAAATTATTATTAATATTCATCGAAATGGGTGTGTGTCAAATAAATAATTTTTTTATGTATGTATGTGCCTCTAGTGGAAAAATAGTGGTAAATCTAGATTTAAGTGGTCGACCTAGGTCCTGTAAGTATATGTGAAAACTCAAAAAGAACAAGTGAATCACATAGGTATAATAAAACCAATTACGCTAACATAAATAAAATATGTATTACTTGAAAACTATATATAATTTAAACATGGATAGGTAAATAATCTAAATTTTCTATTTTTTAAGTAAATATTTAATTTTTTTTGTTTTTTAACATATTATATTATTTTCATATTTTTTTGGATATAATCTATGTACAAGAAACATTAAAATTAAACTATATATAATGATCAAGAGTAAATGAAACTATGTGAAAGTAGGGAGGAACATACTAACTTATGAGTCTCATAAGAGACTCACTATCAAGGTTTCTTATATCAAACAAAGGAGACATGATCATGCATGTTATGTGAAAAGGTATATGTGGTCTAGGTACCATTTGTAATGAGTGATTTGTAGTTGACACTACCTATAGAGTAGGGATAATAATCTGAGAAGTTGACTTAATTGGCGTAATAACTATGCTCTAATTTTTTGAAGATGATGAAACTAACTTATGAACTCTAGGGTTCTTAGGGATGCATATGGTAGAAGATGTTGTAGCTTACTTGTATACTATGTAATGAGAACCTTGGGAACTCAATAACATTGATGTCATAATTAAATGGTTATAAATAGGTTTTATAGAATCTATAACATGTCTCTGACACAAGGGTATCTCGAATAAGGGTGTATGTGGGAAATTATGCATATGTGGTAACACTACAGAAGTAGTCCTCACTTGTACTATTGGCTCAAAAAAAATATGTGTTATATTAATATAAATTATACTTGTAATTATAACTGGTGGCTATTATGTAAATTATTATGTTATAGGTAAAATATACTCATATGAAATGCCCTCAACTTTAACCGCCTAATTATCATGTATATTCTTGAGGCATATATGTATGGTAGATGGAATAGATTGAAGATTATATATCCATGGCCTACCCAATAACATGTCAAATGCGCCTACATTGGGTATGAATAAGAACCTAGTTCCCACATGTGTTGGTCCAACTTGTAATGGGATTAAAATCTCCCCAATGGATCTCTAAAAGTGGCCAATACAACCATAAATAACTCTATCAATTGCATAAATGTCTTGCTCTAAATAACCCAAATGTTATAGAAGTGTAATGGTAGACATCTTGACACTTGAACCACCTTTAGTAATTATAAGTAATGAGATTTTTTTTTTGGTGGGGGGGTGATTCAATATTAAAAAAATTCATTCAATTTCACTTAACATTAATGATCCATTCATACAAACATATATATCAATCAGATCATAAGCAACCATATATATGAACATGAAATATAAGAACACATCACATATTTAGGAAGCCCTCAAGTATAATAAAACCCAATTACATATTCAAATATAACATAGTACTATAATGCAAAAAAAAAAATTAGTGAAGCACCAAATCCACATGGAGAACCAATCCCAAGTAGCCAAGCACCCATTTGACTAGGATTTAACAAGCACCCACTTACAAGGAGGAACCAACCCCTTAGGTGACTCAGCAACAAATCAACCACTTAATTTATTTTATCACATTCATAACACTATGTTTCTCAACCAATATATGATAACCGACTCTTCATCTCTTCACACTCTTATCCCTCTCAAACTTCCTTTTGGGCTTCATCTCTCAACTAGGTCTCTTCAAGATTGATTAGGTCATATGACCTTGATATACATACTCATACTTCCTATTATACATTCATTATATTACCTCTAATCTATTATGATGTTATATAATACATAATTATATTCAAGTATATTATATCTCGTTTGCTCCTCAAATCAATCATTTCTATTGCCAATTAGGCCTAAAAAGCCTTATTATTATATAAGCCTCTTGCTCATAAACCTCTTGGTTAGACACACACACTTTCCCACATATATTTTCCACAAATATGAATTATTTCATGTTAAAATTAGTTATCAATCATTAAATTAGTTTTTCTATAATTCAAATAGATGAAACCCTTCTTTGGGTTTCATGGAGACCTAATTTAATTAGGCCTACTTTAGGACACGTTACCTTATGACCCCTTGGAATAATTTACACCTCCATAAATTAAAAAAAAAATTAAAAAAATAAAAAAATACTCCTTATAAAACATCCTCTAAGAACCATGACAAATTTTAGGTCCAACCACCTCTTTAAACAATTCATTAGTAATGTTCACATTAGACCTCTGAATACATAGAAAAGTTTGTCTTGAACAAATAAATATAACACATCATTTATCTACACAACCATGATAATAAATCAGTTTAAAAAAATTTAAATTACCTCATGATCATCATAATACTCTTTAAATACTTAAACTCATGTCAAAAAGGCTTAAACTCTTCTCTTTAGTATGCTCACTTAGAATTGTCAAAATTGTCAAAAACTAGTCATGAAACTAATTGACATCCAACACTTGAAAATAAGATTTAAATGATTATAAATAAAATAAAAATATTTTATAACATATTTATAAAAATCTAAATCATAATATACATAGTCTATAATATCAAATATTTGTATTTCAAACCAATCTCCTGACCTTATGTCACACAATCTTTCTTGAACCAAATAAGCCATTTTGGCTTCAACTTTTTTACCTCTTACACTAACATAAAATATTTTTAAAATAATTAACAAGACATTAAAGTAATATAAATAACACCCTAAACTATATTTCATCACTCTTTCATGATGATAAATCCAACTTTTCATCACTCCAACTTGGTTACTCAGAACTGCCAATACTATCAAGAACATAATCATGAGAAATTGACTTTATAACACTTGTATAGGAACATTAAAAGACTTATAATGAATTAAAATGATCCTATGACATCTCCAAACCATCTTGAAATATAAACATCATATGTTCTAGTGGAAACCATTGGTCTTATAGACCAATTAGTTGATCTCACTATATAGACTTCATTGAGCCAAACAAACCATTTTGGCTTCATCATTTTCACCACTTACACTATCTTTAAAAATAATCCAATAAATGTAAATTAATTATAACTCATATAAAAAAACTCCATTAACTTTAATCCATCAATAGGCCCTAAAAACACACTTAGAACCAACTTTTCATTACTTCTTAGGTTTTACACGATTTACTCTATTAGGCTTATTAGTGACTAGCTTACTTAGATCATCAAAATGTGACATTTAATGAATATAAAAATATAAAAACCACCATCGAAATAAAAAAAATACTCTAAATTCTCCATCTAATCATTTAAAAAAAAATTAGTATAACTTTTGACGACTATAATAAATTATTTAGAGATAGGTTTGTATCTTCATGTTTTCTCTCTCATCTCTCTAAACACCACCATCTAGATGTACCTTGGAGAGTCCAATACTATATCCAATTAGTTACCTAGGAATACTAATCCATTCTAGCCACTTTTGATCAACTTATTCAACATCAAGTCCTTATTAGGGTTCTAACAGGGTTTAAGCTTATTT
The DNA here is from genome assembly GCA_037957365.1 of Torreya grandis. Taxonomy (NCBI): domain Eukaryota; kingdom Viridiplantae; phylum Streptophyta; class Pinopsida; order Cupressales; family Taxaceae; genus Torreya; species Torreya grandis. Next base: position 1,876,288 of record JARHVA010002327.1, read on the forward strand.
GTAGTGTTAATAATCACTCATAAAACATAGTCCAATTCAAAAGCTAATGCCTGGAAATTTCACCTAGGACCCTCCTCCATATATAATTAGTAGATTAGGTTCCCATAAAAAGGTTTTATGATCTAAATATTGTAATAAAATCCTTCTCAAGTTAATAACCTTTCATTTTGAGTAATTGAGAGACCTCCAAACAACTTTTCATGCCTTGTCCTTAAAACTAGAACCTCGAAATTCATGCACATTTGTAAAAAAACTTGAATCACCTTTGTTGATACTCAAATTATAAAAATTTCTTTGTAAATTGATCCTAATAACCCATTAGGCTACACTCTCTCTCTATATATATACCATAGACTTCATACCTTATTAGGCTTTAAACTAACCTTCATGTCTCTTTCCATGTTCTCAACACCTTACTATCATGTTCAACATCTCACTCTCATTCCATACAAACCCTATCATGCTTAAACATTGACATACATCCTTAACATGCCTTGAAAATAGATCATGATACCTCATTAGGCCACACTTTCTCTATTTTCTCTGTAGACCTTGACCTACAAAGCATATTAAGCCTTAAAACTAACCTTCATGCCTCTTTCCATGTACTTTCCACCTCACTCACATACTCAAGAAACCACATACAACCACTCATGCATATATGCACTCATCTTACCATGCCATCATGCTCATATCTTCTCATAAGGTCTCTTCATGCCATGACTAGGCTTAGCATACTTAAGAACTTGACCTCAAATACCTAATACCTATGAATTTTCCAATAATTGAAGAAACACAAAATCACTCATAACCACAACAAAACTCTCTTTCAAACTACATACCTTCAATGCTCATATGATTTGTCATAATACACACTACCAACTGGAGTTACTCATAACAACACTCTTGCATACCTACTTGTCATCATAACTTCGAAATAATCTTTAATGATAACACTAACAACTTCAAGCTGACCTAAACCTTGACATCAACCTTGACATCAACCAATAGAAAAGATAATGCTCAATAATCTCACCTTGTCATATCATGCACATACATCAATGACCACTCACCATGCATCTTCACTAGATGCACCTTGACATCAACCTTGACATTAATGACATCAACCTTAACATCAATGACAATAACATGCCAACACCAATTTTAACAATGACATTCTGAATACAATGATGGTCAATTTAGGCTTGTACAAAGAGTGCATATAAATCTAAATCATCATCAATAATATCTTTCCGTAAGAAAGTTATAATAGGTCTACTTGAAATGGTCATATGATATACACCAATGATATTATATAGGAGGTGTTCCCTTTATAGTATTATGATATGATGTCAATGGTAGATGTGACTGATATGTATAGTGAACACCTAAAATTCCTCTTTCCTCATTAGTTATATGTTTTGTAAATGGATCCAAAAATATTTTTAATACCATATCTTCCATTATTTGAACTTTAGGTGACTCTGTAGGTGTTCCCACATCAATGATATTGGCCTTTATAAAATCTTGTATCTTATGTCTCAAATTGATGCATTTATTTTTAGTATGGACTAGTGCCCCTTGATAGTCATAAAATACATTGCAATCATATCTATTTGGAATGGGTTTAGTCATATCATCCCCTTTGATTGGAGAGATAGATATGACAATGCATTATAAGAGCTTCTATAAAACACATGACTTTGACTATGGAACATTTTTGAAAACTCTTTATGGAATAACTAATAAAACTAGGTGAGAAGGTGGCTCTAAGGCTACACTAACTATCACTTTTTGATCTTTTTTTTTTCACTAGGTTTTGCCTTGCATAGAGGATTATTAAAAATATTATTAATTAAATGTGATCTAGTTATATACTTTAGTTTGACCATAGAGATAAGCTTAATTTACCTTTATTTTAGTATGTGGAATAAATTTGTTAATTTTGGAAACTTATTGAATAATATAGTTTGATCCAATGTTGGTAGTAGACTTTATTTAAATATGTCTTGGAGAACTCTCTCTATCATGGGGATAGTCATATTTTCCAATATAGTTTTATATCACAAGATATTTTATGTTATAAGCTTATTGGATTATTTTTTTATGTTGAGCCACTTGAGCATATGAAAATTTATCACTGATGTTGATTCAAAAGTGTGTCAAAAACATATCTACCAATGGATTGAACATTTTTATGCACATATTTGTAAGATCATAGATCCACTCTAAGGTATAGTCATTTATACTGTATGGGAAAAACTTAGTAAGGATCGAATCATTAGACTGATAGTCTAAAAATTACACATAGAAATATCATAGATGGTGCTCTAGATCACCCTTACCATCATAAAATCTAAGATTAGGTGCCACAAATCTAAATGGAAAAGGAGTTACCACTATGTGCTATGCCAAAGGTGTATGTAGAAGAACATGATAATCGAAGGCTTGTAATGGCCTATTACTACCTTGATAAATATGTAACACCTTAGCCTATAGATCATGTATATCATGCATAATGCATTTTACATTTGGAGAGGAGGAACTAGTGATAGAATTTGTTATCATTATTGAAGGTTTTCGAGTTAAAATAGGGTGTTGTAAAAGCTAAGTTACCATCGAAGTAAGTATAACAATATTGTTATTTGGGGGAGTAGAGGATTGGCCATTATTTTATTTTTCAATTTATTTGTGGGCAATATTGGTAAGGTTATATTTCATATTTGAATGTTTAGAAATTAAATCTTGAAATTTTCTTTTATAAGTCTCATGGAATTAGTTGTTGAACTATATCATTGTAGTTGGGAAGTAGGAAAAAATAGTTGTATATTTTAAACCTTTAAAGAAATTTAATCTATGAAAGATTTCAAAACCTAAATATTAAAACTAATCTAAGATTTTGGAACTAATATCTATGCATAGAAAAAATCCTAAAATCTTATAAGGCTAGGGTTGGGGTAATAATCAAAGTAAGTTGGTTTCACCAAATGATTTAAATTGCTAAGGGATTATTGAGTTTAAGCCCAAGGTTGTTAAAGGGTTTGAGCACATTAAATAAAGGTGTAAAATATCCAATAAATAAAACCACTATTTTTTTAAATAACTAAAATAAATAGATATTTATAATAAAGCACTGAAGGAGACAAATGAATACCTAACTAGAAGTTACTTGAGATCAAGTATCCAAAAGCTGAAAATTGGTACAAGAGCTGGTCTGAGTGTCACAAACAAGATCCAAGTGTTACAAATATTCTTGGATAATATCTCCCTACCTTGAATATATTAATATAATGCTATTTTCCATTTATGATTCTAGTGTCATCTGTGCAAGAACTAATTTTTACTTCTATGAGTAATTGTGTCTGAGTCTGCTAGGCCCATTCCTATGTGGAAAAACCTTGTTTCACTATCTATAACATGTTTTGACTGATTCATATGCAAATCACTAGAAATAAATGTGATTAGGGTAATTTAATGACATAATTAGTAAATGTGTTTTTTTAGTTAGGTAGGACGGAGATCCTCATCACATTAGTGTGATGAGAGTTGCCTTTATTCCAATACTCTGAGTAAGGATCAAGTCAAATGTAGATATCCCCACCTAAACACTAGTGCAAGTGAAAATTAAGCTAGTATGAATGTATTATTTATTTCTTTGATTGATGATTGAGAATTTAAATTCTTTTTTTATGATCTTAGGCTAGATTTAGATGATTGTATGCAAAATTAGGGTAGAATAGGGATTAATAACCTTGATTATCCACAACTTTTTGTGAGCTTATTTGTATTTATTTGCATATGATTTATATATAATAGATAAATGGATAAAATTCATGTAAATATATTAATTTGGTTCTTTGATGTTGTTTTAAATAGTTATATGCCAAACCAAGGTGTCTTAGGAATTGAAAATATATCATTGGAGCTAAAAAGAGGGAAAAGGACAATATCACCCAAATAGGACATTAACATTACTATACTATTATCTAGTTATGGCATTATTGTCCAAGTTAAAAAGCATGAGGTAATAAAGTCCTATATTCCTAAATAAGGGGATGGTATTGATTTTGATATGTCTATGGATGTGTTTTTTCCACATGAAAAATGGATAGTTGTCTAAATAGGCCCTAAAATAGGTCCAGGGCTAGGCTAGGAATTATTAGTCTCAAGTAACACTCCTAACACTCAAGTGACATTTTATATGAATATATAAATAATATTTATAAATTTATTGGAGTGATTAAATGAGTTTTTATGATATGTAGAAATATTTATAGTCGAAATACAGTTAACATGCTTGTATATGAGGACTTTAGAAGGGTTTAAGATAACAAAAACCATTATATATCCTATGGTACTTATCCAAATTCCATGAAACTTTGTATACACATTCAATAGGATGTAAGAAATCTATTTAAAGATTTTTATAGGTATGTGTCTCAGTTTATGGTTAAAACTTAGACCTATAGACCTATAGATAAGCATAAAACCCTATTTGGAAAGACTAAAAGGTGCATTACTTAAAAAATTAAACCAAATGCTATGAAATTTTATGAACATTTGAAGGAGATTTTTTATGATTTTTATATTATATTTCATAGTTTTTTGACATCTAGAGAGATATATTGGTAAAACACATATTACAAATCTATAAGTAATGCAAACACCCACATTTAGTAGCACTAAAAGGTGCACAACTTTACAAAGAATCAACCAAATGGTGTGAAATTTTATAGGCATGTGTGTGATGAGGTATATAAATTTTTAAAAATTATTTTAACTATTTGTAAAACATGTAACAAAATTTATTGAAAAATCATACTCTACATAATTTAAGCAAGATCAATAAGTTTTTCTCACATTTGTTTGCATTTTCAAGTTTATTAAGGTCATAAGTCATTAGTTGAAACAACCTATAATTAACATTTTAAAGGTTATTTAAGTATAAATATCCATTTTTTAATTATATTTGTTCTAAATAAGGTTGAAAGTCTTTGTTAAGTTGAGTTTCCTCTTATACATAATTGTAGATAAGATATTCCTTTTAATGTTTTTCATCAATAAAATTAGTTTCATATTTCAAAACACTTTTATGGACTATCATCACCCACTAGGTTGGACTTTTACATACTATTTTGAGCTAATACACTATGACATTTGATTCATTTTTGGTATGTTTTAACTAATTTAATAACCTAGTCTGGCCAAAGTTTATAGTTTGGACTTGATTACATCATCTAACCTCAAAAATTGTATTGTGTGGTTTAACTTGGTTCATTCATTTTCACCAATTCATAAGAATGATTGGGTTGCATAGTTATGATAACCTTAAATATTATGTGGTAACTCGCCTATAGATCTGATGTTGGGAAAAACTTTATCCTTTAATATTTATATATTTATGCACATTACATATTTATTTTGTCTTAATATTAGTTTAAATGATTTATAATGATACATCTTTTGCCAAATCAAAATTTTTAAAGGCAAGGCAATTGTATCGATACACAAGTGTACTCCTAAATTGTGTTCTAATTTAATTTCAATCATTTCAATACTTTTGATTTCATATTATATGAATTTATTATATATATGTAGCATACTCTTGCTTTTAGATCTATTACTAGTAAATCACTCATGTTGGACTCACATGAAAACAAGGTGTGTTATACACAACTAACTATACATTTATTTTCCTTTAAAATAGTAACATCATTATTATATTAAAGGAGGGGGATTTATACACTATTTTTGAAGTGTATAACACCTCAATCTTGTATACATAGAAAATACCTATCATGGATGTACCCTAAAATTATATACACTATCACTTTTGAAAGTCTTGTATATACTATATCTTTGTGCCTATTGATTATATATTAGTCTAACTAATGTTATTTTAATGACTAAGACATTTTATCATACTAAGAGTGTTATAAACCTAATAATGTTATATCTCTACATGTTTTATATGTGTTCCTATTTTATATCTACCCAGACATTTATGTCCTAATCAGATGCCTATGTCGACACAAGTATCATATCCCAATGCTAGTGTTTAGTGCCCTAAAATCATCCAATTTAAATATTAAACATATTTATATGGTTAGCCTAAGTGATTTAATGAAATATATTATAAAATATAGATTTGCATAAATATAAGATTAATACTTGTTCATTCTTCATCTAGTATAAACCAAATAACCCACGAGGAAAAATACCAAAAACATTCAATCAAGAATTCAAGTTATAAAATATTACCTAGAACATATGAAGAACATTCCCATTTTTTCCTCTGTGTAAGTTTAGGGTAATGTTAATTCAGGACTCCAATATGTTCATTTTTTAGATATACATCATTTATCATAGTTACAACTACAATTAGGAAGACTAAAATATGAAATTATCTACACCTACTCTCAAAAATGTATCCCTTCAATTGTTCATGAGATTGGGAAATAATAAGGTTATATATTGTAAAAAATTAAGGATATGTCTCTATCTAAATGTTAGTAATATTAAAAAGTGAATTATTTTAAAAGGGATACCATATTTCATATGTTTAAAATATAAGATGAAATGAAGGAGGAATATGTGGAAATATTTATAGTTAGTTTTTTAAAATATATACCAGAAAAGATAAATATAGAGTCTATTAGGATGATAATTTTGAAATTAATCATGAATAAATATTTTAAATGATATATCTCATGATAAATGGATAATTTTCATAAACATAATTCAATTATTTCACTCTCCCAAGTATAAATTTCTTGTAATATACAATGAATAAGTTGTGTTGGTCCCCAAAAATGTCACTCATTTTTAGAACAACATATGAGTTATCTTGGTCCTACAGGACCAAAATTTCTCTCTTCTCTTCTCAAAATTATTCTGAGCATTTGGGTTCTTCATTTTTCAAACCATCCTCAAAAAACTACATAATCTATAGGCTTGAATCTATGGACTCTGCAGGAAGAAATCTATAGACTCTACAAGCTTAAAACTATAGACTCCGTAGGCTCATTTTTGTGGACTCTTTCAAGGCTCGAGATAAAACTTAGAGAAAAATACATACTTGGTTTCTACGGACTCTATAGGCAGGTTCATTTCTATAGGTTCAAAGGCTTCTGCAAGTGAGTTCAGTCAAAAGAACAAGCTTCTAACACTTAGTCATTTCCAAGATTGGTTCAGCACCTCAGTTCAATCAAAAGAGTTCAATTAGCAAATGATAAAGGACAAAGGCTTGAACCATTGAACTTTGAACCACTTTATTTCAAAGGTTCAATAGGTTCAATGCCCAAGTGGGTTCAATGTGCTTGGTGTAAAAGATCAAAAGGACTTAGCCAAATAATGAAGAATGAGCCAATTGAACCATTGAACTGTTGAACCAAAGTTGGTTCAATCAGCAAGTTCAAGGGGCTATCCCAGAGCCAAAGGAACAAGTGACCTTACAAAGGGTTGTGAACCAAGCCAAGTGCCCTTGTGGAGGGCAGCGAGAAAAAGTGGACAAAGTGAACTCCTTCATAAAAGTGAACAAGGAAAAAGACAAAGCGAAATCCTTTAGACAAAGTTTTTGAAGGAATTCACCCGAAACACAAAACAAAACCCTGGCAGGAAAGATGCAAAGGCAAGGAAGATTTCCTTCAGACAAATTGTTGGAAGGAATTCCTTCAGACATTATATCTAAAGGACATAAAGGATAAATCCCATTGAGAGGAAAATCATGAGAGCCAAAAGCCCACTAAAGAAGCAAGAACCTGTTAGGGAAGTAAAATCCCGAAGGTTGCATGAAAAATACCAAAGGGTAGATACCCTTGCGGGGGATACTTGATGTTAGAAAAAGGACCTTTTCCAATGACCCAAAGGGATAGCTTCCCTTCGATATGTTCCAAAGGCTGAACAAAGATGCAAAAAGGAATCTTCAAAGAATGAACTGATTGAACCATTGAACTGTTGAACCAAATACATATACATATACATGTGTGTGTGTGTGTGTGTATATATACATATACATATATATATATATATATATATATATACATATACATACATATATACATATATATGTGTGTGTGTGTCTATATATATATATATATATGTATGTATGTATGTGTGTATATATGTATGTATGTACATATGTATATTTATATGTATATATATGGTAATGATACATTCATTCATAAATTATATATACCACATACATGATACTACATGTAGGTATCTAGTCTCTTATAGATGAGATCTTCCTGTGGTCATGATATAGTCACTTATATTGGAAATTATGCATCTAATCACCCAAGTACACTCCATTTCCACATAAACCATTAACCTCAAACCCTAAAACCAAAACCCTAAACATTAAACCTTAAACTATAAACCATAAGCCTTAAACCCTTAACCATGAAAACTAAATAATATATATAAACCCTAAAACATAAGTTGTAAACCCTGAACCCTTAACCCTAATACATTGTCCCTAAACCCAAAACAATAATCCATAAACCCTAAACTATAGACCCTAAACATAGAAACCTAAAACATTAAACTATGTACTTTATCACTAGATCATGAACCCTAAAACCTAAATGTAATCTCTTAACCCTAAACCCCAAACCATAAACCTAAAATCATAAATCATAAACACTAAACCATAAACCATTAACTTTATACCCTCAATTTTAAACACTTCACCCTAAAAAAAATTCAAAATCAAAAGTGTTAAACCCTCAACATTAAACCTTAAACCCTAAATCATAAAACCTAAACCTTGACCCCTAAACTCTACTCTTGAAACCCTAAACCCTAAACCATAAAATTTGAAACTTTCACCCTAAACCAAAAACCCATGACCATAAAACTTGAAACTCAAAATCATAAACCTTAAATCCTAAACCTTAAAACCTAAATGTCAGAACCCAAAAAACCAACATTAAACACAAAAACTAGACCTTGAACCCTAAAACTTTCACCCCAAACCCTAAAAAATTAACCCTAAACCATGATCAGTAAACCTAAACACAAAAACATGACACCAAACCCAAAACCTTAAATCAAAAGATGTAAATCATGAACCCTAAATAATAAACCCTAAATTAAAAATCTAGGCCCTACACCCAAAAACCTAATCTCTAGAGCTGAAACCAAAAACCCCTAACCTTAAACCCAAAACCCTAAAAATTAAGGTCTAAAACTCTAACCCCTAACCCTAAATTCCTAACACAAGCCCTAATCTCTAAATCCTAAGTCCTAAACTCCAAACCTAAACACTAAACCCTTACACTTAATACCTAAAATAATAACTCCATGCCTAAAACCATATTCCATTATTCATAAAACTTAAAAATTAACTCATAAAATAAAAATTTTAATCTCAAATTGAAAACCAAAAACCTTAAACACTAAACCTAAATCCCCAAACCCTAAACCTTTAACCATAAAACCTAAAACCCCCAACCATAAAATCTAAACCATAAACACTAAACCCTAAATCCTAAAACCTAATCCCTAATCCCCAAATAATAAATCCAAAATAATAAATACTAAATATTAAGTTATAAACCCCAAACCCTTAATCAAACCCCTAAAAACAAAACCTTGAAACTTACACCCTAAACCTTAAGTGTAAAACCATAAACCAAAAAACCTAACCCCAAACACTAAGACCCAAACCCTAAAATCTAAAACCTTGGTCCCTTGAGCCATTAAACATAAATCCTAAGCCTTTAATAATATAATATAAATCATAAGCCCTAAATCCTAATCCCTAAGCCATAACATTGAAACTTGAACCCTAAACGCTAATTTATATAAACTAAACCCTAAACTATGTATATTTAACCATCAACCAAAGACCTTAAACCCTAAATTTCTAAATCCTAAATTTCTAACCATAAACCATAATCTTTATTTATCACCTATATAGATAAAGGGGAGGGTGTATTGGATAATCCATATCTTAAAAGGATAGGGATTATTCTCACCTATGTAGAGAAAGGAATGACTAGGGACATTCATGTAAAAAGATTGAAGGTGGAAGCAAGATTAATTCCTAAATAATTTTTGGGTTTTTTAATAAATTGGTCTATAAATATGAATAAATGTATAACTTTTAGTATTCAACCTATGGCATACATATAATAAATCTACAATCATTCATACATTACATCTACCCCATACCTAGTACTACATGTAAGTATGTTGTCACTCACACATGAGATATTCTTATATTTGTGATATAGTCATTCATACTAGACACAAATGTATCTAATCACCCTAGTACACTCCCTTTACACCTAAATCATTAACCCTAAACCCTATACCACAAATCTCAAACCCCAAACCCTAAATACCATAAAACTTAAACGTTGAACCTTAAACCAAAAATATAAATGCCATAAACCTTGAATTCTTAGCCCTAATACATTATCCCTAAACTAAAAAAAATAATATCTAAAACCCAAAATATAGACCCTAAACATATAACCTTAAAATCTTAAACTGTAAACTTTATATCTTATACCCTAAGCCATAAAACCTAAACTTTAAGCCCTTAACCATGTATCCCAAACCATAAGATTAAAATACTAAATCCTAAACACTAAACCATAAATCCTTAACCTTGTGCCCTTAATATTAAACACTAAATAGTAAACACAAAATTAAAAATCATGAACCTTTAACCCTAAACACTAAACCCAAAACCTTAACCCCTTAACTCGTAACACTAAACCCTAATCCTAAAACCCTAAGCAATAAACCATAAACCTTTATAGTTGAATCCTAAACCTAAAACCATAAAACCTCAAATCCAAAACCATAGACCCTAAATCTTAAAACTAGATAAACCCTAATCCTTAGAATCTAAATTCTATAACCCAATCAATCAACCTCAAACACTACACACTAAACTTTGAACTCTAAACCCTTATCCAAAAAAATTAAAAATGAAACCTAAATGAAAAACACTAAACCTAAATGGAAAACACTAAAAAAACATTTTAGAGACAACACCATATAATAATGATGTAATAATTGTTAGTTATGAGAAACCCCCTCTCTACTTTCCTATCATAATTCCTAAACAAGTGCAAAAAAATTCAATGTAAGGAGAAAACATGCCTGAACAATGTCAGTGTCATAATTTTTTATAATTTATACTAATGACCCACATCATTATTTGATAAAAGCTCACAAAAATGAAGAGATCCAAAATGCTTTGGCCATTTCACTCAATCCTTTGGAAATAATTGTTTCTAAAAGAAGGATTTCACTTTATATGAAGTGCAAAGAGATAATTTTTATTTGTCATCATCACTCATCATTAAAAATGAATGTATTCCATAAAAGAGAAAATATGATATTATCTTATACCATGTAAATAACTCAACAATATTCCTAGAGGAATCCATCATGACCCTACCTAATCTACTAGACATGAATGATAATATTCACCCTAGTACACTTCAATCAAAACAAAAATAATCAAAACACAATTCAAAATTTATCTAAAAAAGATATTGTTTAGTCTAAAATAATTATAGTGACTACTGGATTGGAACACACTCTACTATATGAGGGAGTGAATAGGGATGATGAAGGGGTGATTAGGTATGATGAGGGCTGATGAGGGAATGGTTAGGGATAATGAGGGATGAGTACAAATGAGGAGGGGGTGATTAGGGATGAAAATGGATGATGAGGGTTGGTGATGGAGTGGTTAGGGATGATGAGGGATAATACAATATGATGAATGATTGACTAGGGATGATAATAAATGATGATGGTAAATGAGGGAGTTATTAGGGATGATAAGGGATGATGAGGGATGATGAGAGTGTGACTAAGGATGATGAAAGAGTGACTAGTTATGATTAGGGTTGATAAGTATTAATTATGTATTATTTAAGAATGATTAATGCTAGTGATGGATTATTATGGATTATGAGGGTTTATGAGGGAGTGATTAGCAACAATGAAGGATGATGATAGAGAATGAGAGAGTGGTTAGAGATAATGAGGAACAATGAGAAATAATGAGGGAGTTCATATGAATTATAATTGAATACAAGTGTTAATGAGGGAATGATTAGGGATGATGAGGGTCAATTAGGTAGTCTCCTATGTGAATTTAAATTTTTATAATATTAATTTATTCTACATGACTTTATAATAATGCATGAGATTGGAATTGAAGAATGCATGAATTAACAATCTATTTGACATTTGTTTTAGACTGAATCATATCTTTTTATAATGAATTTTTAAATGTGTTTCAATTTATTATATTTTTAATGGAGTCTATTATGGTGACTAGTGACATTCATGTTTGATATAAGTTATCATATCATGACTACAAGTAGGTGTCATGTATGAGTGAATTCATACATATATGTAATAGGTATATGATATATGTAATATATGAGTGACCATATCATGAATATAGGTATGGAAAAATTTTAATGACATAGGGTAATCATTTATGCATATGGATAGACCCATTAATAGAAAAACCCACAAATTATTTAGGAATCCACCTTCAAGATTAAGTATTCGATTGGGTAATGCATAATCATGGAGGTAAAGTAGGTAAGGATTAATAAAATAGGTAAAATATGGGAAATAATAAATTGTATATATCTATTACATAGGTAAAATTATTTGTAACCTCATTTCTCATGTTATCTTCCATTCCTAAAATTTTGAAAACTATGTATTGACCAGATTGGATTTTGAAAAACTAACTTATAAATGGTAGCTCCTATAGCTCTATAATTGATTTCATAAGATGGAGAGTGGACCTAATTTTTTATATTTAGTAAAATAAATTTAAATTATAAGAATATAAAATATAATACAAATTAAATGAAAACACAAAAAGTAAATCAACAACACAACAAAAATATCCACTTCATACTGCACACATAAATGAAACCACAACAAAAAACACACACATCATCAAATGCCAAAAAACCTATCTCTAATTGAAAAGAAACAAGAAATATAAATGTATTTGAAAAGGGTGTATGCCTTTTCAACATTTAATTTTTTTTTCATTTTCCTCCAAATTTTCCTTGGGTATAGGTTGGGGAGGTCCGAACCTGGCTTGAAACTAGTCATGGAACAACCCACTGACTTTCTAAGAAATTTAGGAGTATTTTTCATCTTTTTCAAAACATCTAATCATGTAGATTTTATTATTTTTAATATATATATATATATATACCCACTGACTTTCTAAGAAATTTAGGAGTCTTTTTCATCTTTTTCAAAACATCTAATCATGTAGATTTTATTATTTTAAAATATATATATATATATATATATATATATTGTATATTTGAAAACTACACATTCTCCTCTATATATATATATATATATATATATATATATATATATATATATATATATATATATATATATATATATATATATATATATATATATGGGTTTGTAGAGGAGAATGTGTAGTTTTAAAATATACAATGTTTTTAATGTTAGAATATTATTTATACTTAACATACCTCATTATGGAATATATACATATCATCATAAATTCCATTATAAATTTTTGAATATTAATCAAACTTTTATAAAACTTATATCTCAACAATCTACACATTGTAAACTATGCTAAAAAAAATTATTTTCATGAAGTTAAGGTCAAAAAGTTTTGTTTGTACAATTGTAGTTTCAATTTTTCAGCTATCTTGACTTGTAAAATTATTCAAAAATTATATATAAAATGAAAAATATTCTCAACAAAATTTGAAATTTCACCTATCCATATATGAAGTTTCATACAAAAACTCCTTCATTTATTCAAAAAAAGAGTGTTCATACACATGAAATCTCCTCACCTTTTCACAGAAATGGCTAACCTATTATTATAAATGCATCTATTTTACACACTTTTATCATATGGATATTATATATATTGATACTACATTAAAAATTCCATAATTCATTTTCTTATGTCATTGTCAAATTAATTTTTGAAGTGTCTCTATCATTCTCTCCAAGTTCAACTATTATTATTTTAAGAAAAATAGTGTCGCATTATACCCCCCTTTTGTACCCCATTATCCTACATCTACCCATCAAGAAGATTGGTATAATGTAACTAAAGATGAATTTATGACCAATAATTCCATGTGTCATTCCTCATATTCCAATAGAAGGGTAGTTTTGAAGAAGAATACAAAGGCACCAAGCAAGAGATAAACTCACACAACATTTGGAAGAAGATGGATCTTCAAGAAAGTAACACATGTCATTGGAGACCTGATGAAACCATTTCCAACTACATTATTTATTGTAACTCTCATTTTAAACATGTCATGGTTCACTTATATGCCCCTCTCTCTCTTTTAGTCTCACTTTATGTATAAATTCAGCCTTAATTGGATTTATATTGAACCTCCACCTAGGTATGGTCAATACTTACCCATTTTAATTCCTTTGATCAATGAGAAACTACTATTTTTACCTCCTCATTTTACTGATTTAGTATTTTCTCATGAATAATTGATATTGTCAAGTGTTTTAATTAGTATTCCTTAGCATGTTTGTCATTTCTATCATTCATATTTATTTCGAAAGATTCTTTTTAGGTCATGTGAAGTGTTTAAGTATAGTGTGAAGGTTGAGTGAATTGTATACTCATTAGTGTCATTATATAACCTCTTGATTAGTCCTCTTATTTTAAACATATATCAAAAACTCCATAATTAAATGATGATGTAGAGAATAATAACAAGAGTAGTTTGTTTTTCAGGTTAGCCTCATGGTTGGCATGCACATGTAGCTAGTTGGTATTGGTCAATTGTTTTGGTGCACCACCTTCATTAGAGTAGGTTTATCTTTCTTTTCCTAATGAGTTGATAGATTAATGAATGAGCCTAAGTGATACATCAAGGGGAGATAACCATATAATGTAGAGATTAAATCCACCTAAAGGTCACCCACAACCTAGGATTATCTCCATGTTACACCAAATTTGGAAGGCTTAAACAGTCTTTCAAGGGTGAACATTTGGGTGATAATAGGTTATGATGAATGGACCCCATAGCTTAAATTTGATATCTCCCAAATCAAATCCATTTATTATAACTTATGGTAACTTCTCCTCATCATCATAATAGACTAATTTAATTATTATTGAAAATGAACATCCCTCATTCTCCACCTATAGGGAAAGAAGCTACCTTATCAGGATCAAAATATAGCATCCTTTAGCAATGTGAAGAAATGTCGATTCACATTAATTAGTTAGTAGACACCTATATTTTTCTCAAATTCCCTATCTCTTCCATGATTACTAATGAGATATTTATTCATGAAAATGACCCCCATATTCATTAGCATAAAATTAGGATATATCTAAGTCAAACATGCTTTAATTGATGAAGGATTAGGCACTTGTGTTGCTTCTTTGGATTTTATTAAAACACTCTAATACTCTAAATGTAATCTTAAATCCATATAAAGTACATGCCAAGGATATGATCAAATATAGATTCATCCTTTAGGTTGTGTTTAGATTCCTATCATGGTTCCTCTAGTCAAAGTATGTATGAAAGTCATGATATTTAAGTTTTCACTCTCTTATAATATCTTATTTGATCAAAATTTAGCACATCCCATGAGAGAAGTCACCTCATTCACATGTTGATGTGTTAAATTTCCTTATAACAAAGTTATATACAAGATTCAAGGAGACACAAATCCTTGAATCTTGTACAATTATAATCATGAGGTGTTTTTAAAATACCTTCCTTTAAATGTATACCTAGCATCCCATTTCATGAACTATAATGTTTTAATAACCCTATCAACTTTACTAGAGGCTATAATGTTCATCCTAAATTAATATGAAACATACCACCTAATCTTCTATATTCCAAAGATGATGAACCAACTTACATTAGTTCAAAAATAAAAACTTCTAATATCTCTCCTAATATATTAATACCTTCTCTACAACCTCAATCTAATCAAAAACTATGTGAAAAAACTTTGGTTAGCTTAAAAAAAAACTAAAAATTCCATTCATCATACCTATTAAATCAATAAAATCTTCAACACATGTACTATTGACCTTTACACTCTTGATTATGATGATGAATATTATTTAGATGATCCATTTTTATTTAAATTCACTTAGACTAAAATGTATAGATAGTTATATATCATTATTATTTAAATCATTCTCTTAATTATATTAATTTAGTTCCTTACATTGATATATTCCCTAATATTCTTTCTTCATTTTATGTTCATAGGTCTAATATGGATCACACACACACAAATCCTCTAGTCACTGTCAAGACTCTTTGGAATATGCTTATCAACTATGTCGTGATGAGACTATTAGTTTGATAGATTCCATTATCCTTCCATCTTACTTCCTTCAAAGATGTTAGCTACACTATGCTAGCCTATTTTTAGTTCATTCCTTACTATAGTATAGCCTAGTGTTCATCCCATTCTGAGTTCTCCTCAAATTGGTGATGGAATATTACATTTTTCTAAGTTTGATCCTTTACCATCATGATGTGAATATTATCTTTATTATGAGATATATAGAGTTTCAATCATTATACAAAGGACTATCATTCAAATTAATAGTAAAAATCCTTACGGTCTTATTCTACTTAAGATAACTGAATTTCACCATATGCTACTACATGTAATTTGATTTTATGGTACATGTAATCATTCTTATAATCATTAATGATATACTAATTAATAGATTGATACTCTTCTTCTATACATAGCATACCTACAAGACAAGATTCTACCAACTCGTAAGATATTTCTATAATGCATCCTTAAATATTTGGAAGTCTATTATCTTTGGCATAAGTATACTACACACCATACTGATAGATGTCAAGTGATTCAATAGTAATTTCACTATTTTTGATAGTCTACACCTTCATTGGATTAGCCTCATTCTCTAGGTCATTCGCATATAAAGGATCTTCCTTATCTATAGCCTAGACCTTTTCATAGATCTAAAGATACTAGTCACATTTAGACACCACTTCTTCACATTGAGCATTTCTATTTCTAAAAACAAAGACTCTATATACTGCCTTATCGATTGTCCACTTGGGCCTTTACATGTTCCATCTAGCTTTATTTAGCCATATTAATAACCCTTTCCTTGGATATCATCTATCATTCATGTAGTTATCCATCACCTACCCCAATTTTTAGTGGTGTAGCATCTCCTCATCTCTTTAACTCTCATGTTGCCTCAATAACCAACTAAAACTAATAGCACACGCTAGGGTAGATGATATAATATGGTCAACCATGTCATTATTATAATGATGTAGTAGTACACCATCTAAAATATCATTGTGTGTGGATCGTACTACCACACACCATATAAATTCCTCCTGAGTAATATATGTGAAACAAAAACCAAATGTATATTATTTCTTGCATATAAATTACATATCAAAAAAACATTTATCTAATCAAATATATATCAAAATAATTACATATCTAGTCATATATTTAATACTCAACAAAATACCAAACACTCAACAATAAGGGTATCAAACATAATAGTCTCCCCATGAGCATGACCACTAATTACCTCCACTAGTGCATGCATTGGAGGTGATACAAAAGTAGGATCAAGAAATCAAGGTAATGGTCCCCTCTAGATGTATTTCTCTATTGACTAACTATGTTTTGCATATGTTATGGGATAATACTACTTAGATACCTCCTCTTATGCCTCCACTACCACCTATCAATGTCTCCATCATTATGGTTCTCCTATTAAAAACTATAAAAACTATTTTTGCTTAGTAATCACCACATCCACATCCTCAGCATCAATTATGACCATCTCAAGAACTATAATATATACCTCCTTGTAATAGATCTCACTACTCTTTATTTTTGGCATTGTCCATTCCAAGGTTTGAATCAATGTGGATGATCATAGGTACATCAATATATATTTTTGAATCACAACTTACCCTTATATCCCTATCATGATGTGCCTAATACTCAAAGACTACTATCGGATATGTTAGAAGTGAAAATCCTAACTATATAAGTAGGTGAATAATAAGATGTATCTCCACTCACCATGTATAGTGTCTAATAATCCATATATGGGCCAATCTATGACAAACAATAGGCCAAATTAGTCAACTAGCTAAAATTCCTACATAAGGATTCCATATAATATCACAAAGAGTAATAATTTAGAGTTATAGGGGATATGGTATAACACATATCACATGATCCTATCCTTGATAAGCTATTCTTGATAGAATGGGGTAACCCAACTAGTTGATACATAAATAATATCTCATATATCCAACTACTAATTAAAATAATGGGGGTCATATTCTTCTACCCATGAGATAGAATGCCATAGATGTCATGAACTAGATATACCAAAATCATTAACCTTAGGTCATATAAAGTACCGTACTCTAAAAAATATTAACACAAGGCAACTGCATACAATGACAACTTCCCATCTAACTTGTGATAGAAAAAATGTGTTTTCACAAGGGCAAAAATTAACTTATAGATATTTGAAATGGTTGATACATAAAAATCAAATAAACATCTATGCAAACCCTCAAAATATCTCTCATTTCCAGTAGACCATAAGGCTAGGGCTCATCTCTCTAGATCCATCTCAGGAGTATCACATATCATGAGAGTCCCAAAAATAAGAAGTCTAAGAAGAGCATGGATATTTTTAAACTGATACCAGCCTTAATAGTATCCCCATCTACCTCTAATCATAATGTGTTAATTATTCTTTCCTATGCTCCCAATAACATAGTGACTATGTTAGCACTAAGGGAGATCCTATCATCTGCATAATCCTACCCAAACCTAATGATGCTAAATGTGTATGATCATTTGTCATCATTCCATCTAGTAAATCATGTATCCATGTTGTGTTTATGAAGTTCCAAATTATCTTTCACTTCTAAAAAATTCTGAACAACAAAGCACGTATCAGTTTTCATTAAAATTATACTATAAAAATTAATTAAAATTGTATTTAAATCAAAATTACCTACTTTATGAACCCTTTTTGATATTTTACTACCACCTTATACTATAGAATAAACATATTAAACAATGTTAATAAAAAAATATGGTACTAAGTCAATAAATTATTATACTATGTTAGACACAATCAAAACATTAACATTACATTGGCCATTTCGTATGCAGTCAAACAACTCACATAATTTAGTATGCCAACTACTACACTATTATCTAGGTGATTATACTACAATGACCACTTCATAAAAAGTTGGCCACATTTATAAAATACATCATCCACATTACTATGATACTACATCAAATAGCATGTATACAGTTTGCCACTTTGATTTTAATAAACTATATAGGCTCTCCCCTATTTAGTAGAACACCTATGGATAAACTTTTCATCAACCTAATACTACATAGTCAGTCACCCTATTACACCTTATTATTTTGAACTACATTAACTTAGTTGATTCTATTAAAATTTTACATTTTTTTTAAATTTATTTTTCATTAATTACTTAAAAATTAATGGCTCATTTTTATTCCTTACCATTGATCATCCTAATTCCTAATTTACCCTAAAAGCTATTGGGGAAAATTCAACTACATAGTTTTATGCTAAAACTCAATTTTTAAAATCTACTTCAATTTTCAATAGAAATTAAAAAATATTTAAATTTTAAGGCATCATTTACCTACACCATGCTAGCATCTACTGTTATGCATCCCCTAGCTCATGCTTCTTGCCTCTAGGCTATAGTTTTTCACCTCACTTTTTTGGGTTTCACATTGCTCTATTTTTTTTCATAATAGTAAAATTACAAATGAATAGTTTAAATTTTATTTATATTTTAGTTTTCTAAATTCTTTAATTGTCAATGATTTATTGATTTTTTTAAATTTTGCTCATAACTATGTTTTTACTAATTATTTTTAGAAACCATAATATGTTCTACAATCCTAGCAGTATAGAGATTTTTTTCTACATATAACACATATTTTTTAAAAAGAAATGAATTTTAACTTATTTTTTATGTCTACCTAATGTTATTTACATTCGATGTCCCTTCCTCTTTCTCAAATGATTTATATTCTATAGTAACAAGGTAATTAAAGTAATGTATTTTTCAATTCTTTCTTTTCATTTATTCTTTTGCTTTGTACTGTAATTTATTTATCTCAACATTGTGTATTGTTATTTTCTTTTCATAAGGCACCATCCCATGTTAAAAATACATGACACATGATGATATTTAAGTGGGTCATATGTATACATATAATAGTTTTAAACTTTATCAATTATTTATGATTTCTCTCTTGTATAAACCCATCAAATATCAATATTTTTGAGTGCATGCCTTAAAGGGTACACCAAGAAAGGCGTTGATAAAAATTTTATTCTTTCCAATATTATTGGACTCTATTCCACCAATTAAAACCATTAAAAGGAACCCTTATCCAATTCCTTAAGCATTAAAACCCCAATTATATTCTTTCCTAAGCAATTCACCATCCAAAATAAGCCCTAAGTGATCGAAAACCTCTTTAACTATTTTTTCTACTACATCCATTTGGTCATCCCTATTATGGGTTTAATGCAATTTATGGAACTCTATCAGCCCAAGCCAATGTAGTTCAAGACCTAATAACTATATTTATCTTCTAACAAATTCAACTAAACTAACTTCATTGGCTAAATTCTTAGGAGGGTTTAATGTTAATCCATGGATATAAATATCCCGTTAAGTTCATTTCTAAAGAGAGGATAATTTTTTTTTGCATCATTACTACTCATAAATCTATTTATACAATCAATAGGAGGTTTCAATGATTAGGTTTTTATCTTGGCTAAGCCGAACTTGTTTTGTAAAGGTCTTTAATGTATAGGAGAAATATTTTAGCTTAGATATGATCTATCTTTATTATCCATACAAGCCACAATAACCTCTTAAAAATCACCATTATCTAATGGAGAGATTGGGCATGATAGGGTCACTTAAAAAAGGTAAGTATATTCCTAACCCTTCATATTTTTATAATTATATGTTATAGAGCTAATACATTGAATTGTATTTCCCTTTGATTAGATTATTTCTATGTTATATTAAATAGAATTAACTTTGAATGTTTATTATCTTCCCTATTATGCCATAATATTTTTTG
>JARHVA010002327.1:1900000-1915000 GCA_037957365.1 Torreya grandis
AAATGAATCACAAGTTCCAAGTATGAAGCTAGTAAAAATTTAACATTGTGCTAAGCATAAAATATAGAATAATAGAAAAGTGGAATTCAAACTATAAGGCACAAGAGAAAAATTTCATACTCTAGTTTCATAGAAAAGTGCATTTCTATTGGGATATGGAGTCATTTGAATTTTATAAAAAAAATATACTTTATAAAACTCTATAGATTGCATAGGCAAAATAACTAACTAACAAGGATAAAGACAAAAAAAAATGATGGCAACTAAAACAAGCCAAATATAATAGTGGAAGGGGAAACACAACTAAAATTTTTATATGCATTATTACATCCATAGGAAACCTAATTTCACTTGAATTATTATTTTAGTTATTCCCACTAGATGGTGATGTGTGACATCATAATAAGCTATGTAAAAGGTGTTGTCTCCATAAAAGTTCTTGATTTTGAAATGATCCATATATAAGGAATCAAATTTTCCATGACTTCCCTTAGGTTCTTTGATTTTATCCAATAAAATAATAGGACATCCCACTTGAAAATCCCTTCTCTTTTTTTTCTTTTGTTGAAAATGAATTTTGGTTGAGCTTGATGCTTAGAAATTATATCAACAAATAAGGATCTATCTTCTTAAAGCTTATTCAAATACAGAATCTTTTGTCTAAAGGACTTTCAAAGTTTTGATTTTCAATGCCCCTAGCCATTTAAAATTTAGGTAATTCAAGTGTTATTATAACTATTGCATCATTCCCATAGAGAAATTATAAAAGGATACATACCTATGGCTTTATTTAGTGTTATGTGATCTGACCACAATGCACCATACAACTTATTGTGTCAATTTCTATAATTTTCATCAACTAACTTATGAATAATGGTGAATAGGTTATTATGACATGACTCATCTTGACCATTTCCTTGTGGTTAATAGTCTTAAGAGTGAGACAATGAGATGTCATATCCATAGAAGAATATAATTTATTGTAATTAAGATAAATTTGAGGCATTGTCAGTTATGATATTTTATGAAATACCATATCTCACCTAGATATTATCCTTAATGAAATTATAAACAACTTATAAATTTGTCTATTTGAATTGGATGAATTCTACCTATTTTGTCAAATAATAAATATTAGTAAGAATATGTGTGTGTCCCTCAATTGAATGAGGATTCGTGATTCCTAAATAAGCCAATCCCCATTATTGGAAAGGTTCTTCTATCATTACTACTTTAAGAGGAAATGTTTCAAGTTTTAGTTGCCCAATGAATTGTTGACAAGATTCACATTTCCTCAACCACTCATATGAGTCTTTGAATAGTGTAGGCCAATAGTAGTGAGATCTTAACCTCAATAAAAATCCATAAATACTCTTTTTGAACAATGTGCCATCCTATATTATGTACTTTATGGAATTCAAATAGATTTTTATACATTTTTTTTGTATATATATGAGATGAAAAGCCTGCATATGTCATTAATAAATAATTATGTACAAACCACTCATTATTAGAATCTATAAAAAGGACCAAAAGAATATATTATTTATTTTGATCACTAGAATCTATCAAATAAATTAGATGAGAATATATCTATTCCACTATGAGCTGACACAATCCTTTTCCTCGAACTAAATTTGTATACTTCATTTTCAAGCCATATTCCTAAACCTTAGTGGTATAGTTACCTCTCTTATATCCTAGCTCCAATTGAGTCAAAATAGACTTCACCTTTGTAATTGGCACCATCACAATGGGATGTTAATGTATAATAGATTATCTAACCTATTTGACGGCTTTCACAAATGCATATGCATGCTTTTCATTTGGTGAATATTAAAATTAATTACATTTCATGTTATAACTCATGAAATAAATAATATATTCAATACCTTCATCATTTTTATGAATCAATATGGACAATATATTATGTATTAACGCATAAAAATAAATAATGAATTCTTTTTTTAAGTTTGGAACAAGCCACAGTGAATGCTCAATAATAGATTTTATTTTATTGAATGATTATTTGACATCATTATTCCATTTTAAGGAGGTTTTTATTTTTATCATATCATTAATATGTTTAGTTATCTCTGTAAAATCAAGATTAAATCTTATTAATATATTCACTTTTCTAGAGAGTGAATGTATACCTAGTTTACTAGTTCGTAGAGAAAATTTCTAGATTACTTCAAATCTTTATAGATCAGTCTTGATCCCTTATTTTGAGACAATATTCTTGAGATGTTTCCCTTTTGTAAATATAAAAATATACTTTTTAGGATTGAGAGAAATACCATATAATTGACATTATTTAATACCTTTTCAAAATGTTCATAGCTATCTTCTCTATTTTTTGAAAAAAATGTGAGGTCATATAAGTACACCAAAGTTATCTTCTTCTTTAGATCTTTGAATGTGATATCTATGTCCCTTTAGAATGTATCTTCCATAATTATCAATCCAAATGGAATTTTTTAATATTCAAAATCCATGGGGTTGTGTAAGTTATGTTATGTTGATCTTATTTTTTAAACATAATTTGATTATAACTTAAGAAACCATCCAACATTGAGTGCATTTTAGAAGGTATAACTACCTGATGGACTTGATCCATAATTTGAAATGGATAATTGTCTTTGAAAGAGGATTGATATAGATTTATAAAATCAACACAAATTCTATTATATCCATTATATATATGATCTGGGACTATATTAGCAATCCCAGTTGAATGATGAATATGCAAAATAATTTATGTAACTTTGAATTTTCATTAAAATGGTTCCTTTAATATTTGAATTATATTGTCTATTTTTATATTTCAATTTATTAGCATCAAATTGTATAAGAATCATATATTGT
The DNA here is from genome assembly GCA_037957365.1 of Torreya grandis. Taxonomy (NCBI): domain Eukaryota; kingdom Viridiplantae; phylum Streptophyta; class Pinopsida; order Cupressales; family Taxaceae; genus Torreya; species Torreya grandis. The sequence continues at coordinate 1,902,869 of JARHVA010002327.1, forward strand.
ATTTTTTTAGAGGAAAAAACTTCAAATCTTCATACAAATATTCAAGAATATCTACATATTTTTAAAGTAGGCTAGCAAATTTTCTATCTTATTATATTGAACAATGTTTCTCAATGTTAACCAATTGTTATCTAATCAGTAACCCATGACCAAGGATTGTTCAAAACCAAATAACTAAGTCATATAGCCTTGAAATGGCATTCTTAAGAATCATGTCTTGGTGTCATGGTTGAGGTGTGTTTGTGATCTCAGGGAATTATTAAAATGATAGAGTCTATGTGTGTATACTCAACCAATTTCATAAAATAAAAATTTAATAGGTCTTTTACAATGTATTTTAGCATAGGTTAAGATAATTTATCAAAGTTTAAGGTTGTTTTATAAAATTTAAGGTATACTTGAAACCATGGAAAAAGTATTGATGTGATGATCACCAAGATGGCATGGTGTTCCATGATGATTTTTAAGTCCATGATAAAATCTATTTAGATAACAACATTTTCAATTTCAATCTTTTAGAGGGATTAAGATAATTTTGGTGACTATTAGGTTTCATTGGTTTTGATATATTGATTATTGAAATGTTCAAACATAACCCCTTGAATAACATCAAGTATGAAGGTATAACACCATGTAAAGGATACCTTTTGGACCATTTTGAATTCAATTAATACCATTACATACTTAATTATACCATACAACAACCAAGATGTGTCAAAACTTGTTTCCTAACATTTATTCACTTTTGAAACCTCTTGGGTCTTTGTATTCAATTCCAAATATATTATAAAAATAAGTTTCAAGGAAATAAAATATATTTTTTATGTTAAAATACCATTACCAAATCCAATAAATACTCTATGTAACATATTTTACATATCTATAGTAGGTTATTGTGCCAAATAGACAAGTTGCATATCTAGAGAATGTAGGTTTTAAATATATCATGTAGGATACATGGTGGATCAAGAATATCTATCCAAGACAAAATTGAAATATGGTGATTTAAACCTAATAAATTCATCCTAAATATTACATAGTTGAAAACCATTCTCAATAAGATTTTATAGGTCCAAACATGGCATGAAACTATCCAAGATGTCCATTGGGTCATTAATAGGCCAAGAAGAGCCATTTTCATAAGCTTGTTTCATGAAAGAGGAGATGTTTTAGAATAAATGATATTAATGTATGTTTGATAACCATATTACCTCAGAAACCATGAGATTATTTTTTGGATTTGGATCATAGCTTCATGAATCATTTTTAAGAAGTAAAACCTCTCTAAAACCCTACTAAACCCCATTATCATGATTTTTCTCTTGAAATGGCATGTATTATGTTGATGAATGAATTAAAAATATTTAAAAGTTGTTATTTTAAGTTTAATATTATCTTAAATATAAAAATCATCACAAATACCCAATGATTATGTTGGTATTAGCAAGAAATTCCTTTATCCTATTGTTCTAGGCATGACAGGCAGGGTGGTATAGGGTTTGAAGTGTTCCCATATTAAAGTTTCATTAAGGAAGGTGAAAATTATTTTTAAAACTTAATATATTAATAATAATATATCTTTCACCATCATAAAATAAATATTCAATATTAATAATGGTTAAATGTCTAGGTACACATCTACAGGGTTTGAGAATGCATAGTTTTGTTGTTGTTTGATATTATTGAGGGGTTTTTGGGATTATGTAATAATAAAAAGAAAATTATATAATTTTTTTCCATGTAATAATGCACCTTTAAATTTTTATCTAAACACAAATCTATATATATAGTTATCTTCTAGTATTGATCCAAACATGGACTCCTTAGGTGAGAGAGACACAACCTTGTAGACAAACACATTTGATGTTTGATGACCAATAAATTTGGAATGATGTTTTATACACATAAATTTAAATTTTTAAGACATTTATACATAATTAATTCTTTTTATAAACCTCCCATATAATCCCTAATAAGAATTTAAAAGTGGTAAATGTAAAGGACGTTGATTTAGTGTTCCTGAATAAGTTTCAAGAGTGAAGAAAACAAGTGACATATTTAAAAATAAGGTAACATTATTAATGTATATTTAATTGTTATATATTGATTATAAACCTCCATAAAACCCAAAAAATTCTTCATTATCATTAATTATTAAATTGACAAAGGAATGTAGTCATGCACCTACAGGTGGAATATGTAAGTCTACAAGGGTTGAGAGGTTATTGACAAGTTATATATAGTTTATAATTTTAAAATTTATATAAATAGGAAAAATGGAAGGAAAAATAACCCAAAGTTAATTTTATATCATAAGAGGTTGATGGGTCAATTCAAAAGGTAGTTTTACAATGGCTCTTAGGCATGGAGTGCACACCTATAGGCATGCATAGATCAATTTGGAAATAAAGTATATTTTTATGATAAAATTTTTTTAGAAAGATTATGTAAGATGTATAAAATTTTTATTAAGGATTATATAGTTATTATAACCTTTTCATGAAGGTAAATCATTAGGTGAAATTCAAGATCACTTAAGAGAAGGTCCAGTAGGCCTGTAGATACTTAAAATGATAATTCTGCCTTTGGGATTCAATCTATAAGAAACCAATAAAGGGATTGGATTATTATTATTTTATTTGATATATAATAACTTACTAAATAATTTTTAAAGTATTAAAACCCTACATTAACTTCATTCAATATAGTTTTCAAGTAAGGTTCTAGTCAAGATTAATGTTATAGGCCTACACATAGGGATATGAAGAGAACATGCACATTTTGAGATGAGATTGAATTTTTAATGTTAATTATATTTATAATTGATGATTAATAAATTTTATATAGTGATTGGAACATTCATAATGAGGAAAACATACTAAAATATAACATTTAGGATTAAAATCCCTAAACAATCATGAAACCCCAATCATGGATAAAATAGGTCTCAAAATGATTGAGAGGGTGAAATGACATATAAAAATATATTAAAACCTCATTTTAAATTACCCAAGCATATAATAATCATATCATTCCAAAAACAAGCATAAAAGATGTTTTCTTTCTCAATACATTCATCTTGAGTAGGCACCTACAAGCTGACAATACTCAATAAGGCCATCTTGCTCATGTGAGAAGTTACATGAGGAAGTGAATGGGGGAAAATTAAATTAGGAGAGGTTGAATATTTTATTATACTCCAATTTATTTTTATTTTTCATACAATAGAAGGTATGCACTTTATAAACCTTTATTAAGAAAATAAATAGGTCTAAAACCCTTAAAAAGCCCTCAACGAAGCATGATGAAGCTAAACACCTTCTAAGTGATTATAATGCACATGATTGATATTTAAATCATTTTAGTGACATTTATAAATATCATGATAGTATACTAGAGTCATATTCTTGGAACATGTGGAGTAATAGAACAATAAATTGGCCTAGAAACTACCTTTCCAGGCTTGTTTTCATGTTTTTGAAAGAGTGAGGTATTTTTGACCATTTAGAGAGACTTATAATTATTTAAAAAGGGTGTAATGAAATTCAAAAATATATTACATAAAATTTTAAGGTGATAATATAATTTTCAAGAAAACAAACTAATCCAAGATCAAGATTGTCTTTACTTGCATGGAAAGTGTGAAATTGTAGACCTTCTTAAATGTCATCAAGAGTACAATAGGATTCATGATACCTCTTTAGGTATATAATGACATATTTTAAAGGATATAAAGGTTATATTAAACCCATTTTTAATTACTATAGGTGGGTTGAGAGATATAATTCACAAACACTTTGTCCACTTCATGATATAGAGAGAATATAAAGATGAATGTAATCCTTTGGTAGTCTTTCAATCCTATTTGAAAGGTATTTTCACTATGTACCAAGATTTTATAGGTAATAATGAAGAAGGTTTCATATATAGAGGTTTAAAATGTTATTTTATATACAATTACCATCAAGAGACCTAGTGACAATTGAATATGTTATTAATGGATACCTACAGCCCTCTTTAAACTCTTTACTAGCAAGCTATGAAGACCTACTAGAAAACTAATAAGTTAAATATGGAATATAAGCTTGAAAATGGATTACATGATATCATATAATACATTAATGAAGTTGAAAAGTTATTTTAGTAGTCTACAAATAAATACTAGATGTTAAATGAGTGATAGGTCTATCCTTATTTCCTTATTTTGGATCAATCCAATTTTGACATGAATCTATAGGTTATAATGATAGAGGTAATGTATTGATGATATTTAGGCCTTAATTCTCACATTACCTAGGTGAAATATCCATTACAAGATCCAAGGGTGGTGTATAAAGGTTTAAAGAAGTTCAAGCAGGACATGTGTCAAGATAACAACTTATAACTCCTCCAACCAAGAAGAGGTAGTTTCAAGTGAATAAAAATGAGTCATAGTATTTCAAGAGTCACATATACACTACCTATCATGAAGACATTATAAATCCAAGCCAACACATTTTAATGGATGAATAATAGGACTATTTATTTACCTATTCTTAGCATTGTAGCTAGTTTCATGATAGATGACATTCATGATGGATTATCTTCTTCTTATTCTTCTTTTTCTTCTTCTTATTCTTCTATATATTTGGAATTTAATATATTTTTAAAGGACCCTTTATGTTAGTTTGGTGAATCCATACTAAAATTTATATTTGTTATTAATTTTAAGTTATTACAAAATTGATTTTGCCTTACTCATTTCATTTTTAGTGTACTAATGGTGAATTGCTTATGGGTGATAGTGCTAATGCTAAATATCATTATATTGATCCTATTATTTATTAAATATTTATGAGTATGTTATCTCTTTTCATGGTATATGGTGTGTATTAAGTGGTTATGTAAATTATAAGCGTCATAAACCTTAATTAGTTCCTTATTGTATGCCTTTTGATTGCCTCTCTTAGTTGATGTATCATTAACAACCTCCATATTGCAATAATGATGTTATAATAATTTTTAAAGTTGTTTTATTAGATTAGACCTTTTTTTATCTTTGTTATCAGCTCATTAACCACACGAAGAGACATACAATTTGGTGCAACACCTCTTTTTTATGTTTGTTTTAATCTTTATTTCTCCCTTTTCATTGTAATTTGAGTAAGTGTAGTGATAATATAGGTGTAGCATCAAGTGATCCAACCCTCTCTATAGGTTTTCTTTAGCCATAAGCCACTCAAATCCTTTGAGAGTTCACACTATATTAATTTATTGAGGAAACCTAAAACATGTCCTCAAAGGGTGAAACTCAAAGTGACAACAATTATTTTCTTTCTCGACGGGACCCAAATTTTTTATCAATAGTCATATTGGTAACTAAAATATCCTAATTATAAGACTAGTGGATCTATATTCATAATCTACTGGCCCTAACAAATTTTAAAACATCCTAATTATAAGACTAGTGTCTAGTTTTCATGCCAAAGGTAACTACAAGATATTGTACTAGATATACACCTTTTGAATTTGTATAAATTATTTATCATTAATTTAAGGAAAGGATATTTTCTGTCACACACCCTTATCCAAAAATGTATTTTGTTGTTTTTAAAAATCTATCCATAGGAATTTTTTGTTATCTTCCAAATTTCAAGATTGTAGTACCTAAAAAACATGATTTTGTTCTTTTAATTGATGTAATCCATCTACTCCAAGCTCAATATTATGATATGTTATATTTCTTCGCTAAATATATCCCACACTTCATTAGATAATATTCCATTACTCTTATTAAGCATATAAGAGACATTATCAACATTTATTTCATACATGTGATATAAGAGAATTTAGAAATCAGATTATTTTCTAATTCATTTAAAGGGAAGTATCTTAAATAGTATAAAGGATTAAGGCATAATTATATTACCACTTGGGATGAGTTAAGACAAAAACTATGCAAGCATTTTGAGGATAAGAGTGATCATTTGTTATTGCTAGAGTAATTAACTACCATAAAGAGAGATCCTCAAGAATTTATGTTTGATTTAAACTATAGGTTCCAAAATACTTGGGATAGGATCCCAAAAATATTTAAACCCACTAAAAAATATGATTTATTATATAATTTGATGGCCTTGAATAGTGATATATTAGTCATGACTCAATCAGTGGGGGAAAAGACATTGCCTAATGCATATGATGTGTCAATAAGGGTTAATTTTTTTTTATATAAGTTGGTAAGATTATTATAAGGCCTCCTACACCTTTGTTCCAAGAATTACAACCTCCTACTTCCTCCACTCCTCTTGCATTTCACACATTGGCTCGTATTCCTTCATAAAAATGTCAATAAAAGGTTGCATCTAATCTTCCAAATGACTTTCATGAAGTTAAGACTCTTCTAAAATGTTTTGGTAATGAAATTATGAACATCAAGAGGTAACAAGCTCATCACTACAAGCCTTGGTAACCACATAACTAGTTTAATCAGTCCAATAGATCTCATTTACAAGGTAATTATAAAGGTCAAAGATAAATCATCAATTCTATAAATTACAATAGTTATAGGGTAAATTTTAAGAGCTCATATCTGAAACCCCCTTAGGTTTGTTTAGGAAAATCTGATTTATAGCCTTGAAAAATTGTAGGTTTCGAAGGTACTTTTATTTTTCTAGTTTTTCTATACAACCTCCCATTTGCATAGTTTAGTCGGTCAACCTCAGGTTCTACTTGGTTATAGCATGTCATCAAGTGACACATATTTCTACCTATTTATAACAAACCATTCGGTGACACATGTTATTTTTTGGTTACATCATATAGCCATGTGGGATGCTATAACATTTATTATTTCCCTATTGTATGATTCCACTATGTGGTATAAAGTTCCATCCTATTTCAAGGCATAGTTAGATGATAGTAGGTTCTTCTTGAATATATAATGCTACTAGGTAACAATAGGTTGCACTTGACTACATGAGGTAAATAATGATACTTAGATGGTAACTCATGTTAATATATGTATTATATATAAGGTGAATTATATGAATACTTATATAATTATTTTAAATGATTAGTGATCTAACCCATAAAAAATTTACATACTATTTTTTAGGTGATTGGGTCATATGTACTACTCCAAAATCACCAAATATAATTTCCCAAAAACTAAATATTATTGAATATTTTCCACTAAAATTTACCTTGAATAATTATAACCTAAATGCTTTTAGTTATTCAAATGCTATTATGCCATCTCAAAACAAGATAGTCTAAGATCAGTCATGGTGCCTACCTTATGATCAACTCTGAAATTAAATTTTTTACTCTAATGGTATATCCAATCAAGATCCCATGGCATAAGGTACTCAAACTTCTCAAAATATTCAACGTTATCAAGGTATGTAAACCTTTCAAACTCCACAATTTGACATTCCACCAAGAGGATATATTAAACAATATAAAGTAAAACATGATTCCATCTTTATTAATTAGAAATAAGGATACTATTGTGATATGAATTAGTTTAGAGTTATGAGTAACATTGTTACTCATATGGTAGCCAACAAAAGGGTTAAGAAAAGAGAAATATAAGGAAATAAATAAGTAAGTCAAGTAAATTTTCCACTTTATTATGTTTCTCAAGGGGATAATAGGCCTAATTCAGCCCTAAAGTGTAGGAAGTATATAAAAATTAGAATTTAAGAGTTGTTCCCTTACTACAACCTTCATAATCTAAATATAGTGTTATTGTTCCTAAAGGACAAAAAATGGTTGCTAATTATTATATGAATTTTTTTGATCAAATGAAAAAATTCCCATGTGAAATTCCAATGTGGGAGACATTATCCATTCTTTGACAAAAGGATCTACTTCAAGAGGAAATATATAATCTCAACCTTGTAGTGAGATCAACATTGAAAGAGAGAAAGCAATCCTCATGATTGACACTTAGTTTGAAGGAGGGAAACAACTCAATAATTACAATCCTCATATTTCTATCTCTCTCACATCATATATGAGTTTTTTTTTATAATTATATGATTTATAATGGTGCTAGTACGTTTTTATTGCCTAAACAAGTTGTAAAGAAAAATAAATTTGACTGATTTAGTAATCAATCCTAGCTCAGAGAAGATAAATCTTAATTATCCTTTTGATTTTTGATATATTAGATATTTGGGATCATGATTAATATGGATATACTATACCTAACCAAAATATATCTTACCATAATAACATCACTAAAGAGGTTTCCAATCCTCTAGTCAAGTAACACTAGGCAATAACCCTAACTAGGTCCTATGTTTTTATATTCAAAAAAGTAAATGATAAGTAATTTACAATATAATATAGTGATTGTCAAATATTTTAGCATAAAATGGGGGTAATATTTATGAAAGTAAACATTCATAAAATATATGTTTAATCCAATATATAGTAAATCCTAATGCATGGGAGGTAAGTATACAAGCTAGCAAAAGCAAATGTATCTAGTTTAACAAAGGAGGAACAAAATTAGGAATACTTACCTTTGAATATGAACCCACCCAAAATCAATATTTCCCTTGTCCAAAGTTATTTTAAACAGGTTTTTGTGGTATGTAAGGATAATAAGGATAAGTCAACTATAGGATACACAACTTCTCTATGCATCTAAAGGACTTCTCTACAAGATAAATCCATATCTCTAAAGAAAGTATTAAAATCCTAAGCTATGATCCTCAAGTAGATGATAGATATATAGATGTGTAATATAATATTATTCTTCTCTTACTAAATAAATAATTAAATGAATGTGTATACATATCATATTCTAACCCTAAATATTTTTGAAAGTTTAGTTGATAGGGTTAGCCCAATCGATTTTATATCATTATTGCTAAAATAAAATTAGGTATTGGTGTAGGTCATCCATTGGATGAAATAAACCCTAAATATGTTTTATATATTTGAGTAAAAGATTGATGGGGATGATAGTGTAATTTAAAATATCAAAAAGGGTTTTAGGCTTAGGAAAGGGTTAATAAAGGTAGTGAAAGATTAGAATAATCTAATAGAGGAGGCAAGTTTGATGGAAGTGTATAGGATAAGGTTAGATTAATAGAAAGTGATTGTATAGGACACAACAGTGATATGAAGCACCAATGGTTTACTCACCCCTTTCACAATGGCATGCACTCAGATAGATTGAGAATCAATGGGTTATTGTAAGAAAAAAAGCATTAGTAATTGATAAAAGTTAAAAATATTATGTGTATACATATGCCCCACTCAAATCTCATCACATGTCACGTAAGTGTAATAAGGGATGATACTTGAGGAAAAGAACATATCAACACACAATTATAAATCTAACTAAACTATATTAATAAAAAATTAAGATAAAAGAAAGGATAAAATTGAAAAAAACATATCTTTACTTACCTTAGTTATGTTGATAAGGAATAATATGTAAGAAATGTGAAGGTGTCCAATGTAGGGAACATTATGTGAACCTGTAAAAATGAGTGAAAAATCAAAAAATTTACAACAGATACATGTAATATGTGAAAAAAATTCTACAATGTTAGGATTTATCTTATTGTTTGAAAATAGAGTTAGTAGAAACAAAAACATTATTGAAAAATAGAATCTAGTGATAAATATTTGATAGGGAAAGAAATTTTAATAGTAAACATAAATAGGGTGAGAAATAATTCATTTGTTATTTTTACTATTCTAATAAAATAGATCTATGATAGATCTAGTTTGTAACTAGAGACCTATCATGGTGAGGAGATAATAATTGAGATGGGGAGGATGCATAGCAACAACAATGAGAGAAATCATGAATTTCAATGTTTTTGAATAATTTTATTTGAAATCATTCTAGATATAGAAAATTGATTAGTGGGAAAAATTTAGGTACCAAAATTGATCTTAGGAAATTTTTAAGTAGACTAGGGTTAGAATATGTTATTGTGTAGAAATAAGTTAGACCAATAAATGCCTAAGGCATTTATGGTAAATGGTCAAAAATTTATTGTTGTGAAAGAATAGATTTGACATGGTCAACTTAGTTTGTAAGGTGAGTACAAAATAAGGGGCTAATTGCATAGTAGTGGGATAACATAATGGTCTAGGGGTGGCCAACTACATAAAATCAGGATGACATAGTTTGCAAGGAAAATAAGGTTGGATGCCTACTAGATAGCCGATTTAGATGGTATAAGAGGGATGATATAGTTTGTAAAAGAGGGTAAACTATGCATCATAGGGCCAATATATATGATAAATATGAAAAAGGTTTGATTTAGTATTAAACATGCCAATTTAGTTGGAAATTATAAGGGATTATTCAGTATCAAATGGGTACATGGTTAATTTAGTATTAAATGGGCTAATTATGTAAGAAAATTAGAAAACATAGGAAACTAAATCAAACCAGTTGATTAAGTAGTTAAGTTGTATATTTTAAAGAATGTGTTTCTATTATTTATGACATGGAGATCTTATACATCTTTCTTATTTTATATTTTGTAGAGACTTAAGGGATATTGGTCCCTAATAGATGCATCATGGCTAAAAAATTTGATGGATCATATAAGTGACATGGATAGAGCTCAATTAGTCACTTTGGATTTTAGAGGCATTATGGAGATGAGATAGATCCCATTGAGTGTTGATCTCATTGTCACATTCCTAGGATCATGGGAATTCTTGACCAAAACTTTATGATGGGAGGTGGATGGGGACACCATTTAAGTGGGTATCACTATGGAATATGCCCATGAATTGATTGGAATTCTAATAGGTGGGACACTATTGATTATAGACACACCAGAGGATTTGGATGAAAGATGAGAATTAGCCCAGTGGGTGACAGGTTTAGATAGAATTTACCCTAGGTTGAGAGTGAGCTTATTCAATGTTTACATCATGGTCATTATAGACATCTAGAAGGTAATGATATGAACTATGACATGATGAGTGTGGTGTCACAATTCAAATAGAAAAGTACCATTATATGTAATAGGCTTTTTCTAGTCTATACTAGATTTGGGATCACTCTATGATTTTTGAGTTATCATCTCTATCAAGATCATGCATGATATGCATGGGATGTTATTAAAAGGGTAGAATACCATAATCCATATAGTTTTTTTGAGTGCATGGATATATGTGAGGTTACCCATGTATCATCTAGTTAGGTTGCCTCCTGTAGTCAATGAAAGGAAGCCTTGGGTCTTGAGGTGGAGGCAGGACCATGTAGCACAAGATATGCTCCATGTTCCTACTCTATAGATGATCACATGAGGGGAGATCATGTGGTATCCCTATATGTAGATTAATACTATATGGCCTATTTGGTTGACTATTTTTATAGGATTGGCACAAGTGTAGATCTTGTAAAATTACACATCATCGATAAAGGTACATATAATGCACACTTATCAAGATAGTGTAGACTCCCCCATCTAGTGGCCCCTCTAGTATTGTATGCTTATTGGGTATAACATGATAAAGAGATGAGAGGGAGGGGAGGATGTGGAGTACCTATAGAGATACCAATGATCAAGCCTCAATTTGATAGACCATGGACTAGTTGAGCATGAAAATAGGTGGTAGTAGAGCCAATAAGGGGATATGTTATGGACATGTATATTAGAAAAAACACCACATCAGATGTAGTAGTGACCACCACATCCATATCAAATATGGAAAATCCTCCAGTTTGAGGAGATGTAGGTGAAAGATATAACATAGGGGGGCCTAATAATATATCTAGGATATAGATGGTCCATAAAGGCACATTTGAGGATAAATCATGGCATGCTTGAGTGGTGACACCTAGGTTTGCATTGGTGAGAAGGTGTCTTATAAAAGAGGTGTTTGGTAGGTGAGTAGATGTAGAGATGATGGTTGGGTGATACTATCACTTGTGATAAATGTTTTAATTTTATTTAAAGTTTTTGATGTAAGACACTAATTACATTGTGATTATAGTAGATAGATTATTTTGGGATATATATGTGATCTAGTTCTTATCTATTTTTAGTTTTATATATCCTATAATGAAGGAGATCAGATGGATATCCTTGGTTATGGATGTGCATTATGACATTTTAGATAGGGTGATGACACCCTATAACTCCACTAAATTCAATG
>JARHVA010002327.1:1920000-1957500 GCA_037957365.1 Torreya grandis
GGCCCCTAATCCATTTAGTAGAGTTTTTACACTAACTTGATATCTACCTCAACACATATAAATATTCTGGAAAGTGGTTAGCCCAATAAATTTGGTAGCCATATAGAGGATGCAACACACATCATGTGATATATATTTTATGTCCAACCATCTCCTATATAATCATGGCATAAATGAATATTTGAAGACATATGGTAGGTGGAGTGCAAAAATTTTAGGGTTATGGGGTTGGTAGTTATGATGATGGAACTCTAGCTCAACACTTAGCATGCAACATCCACCCTAGAAAAGATGCTCATGAAGGATTATATAAAGGGCTAAAAATGGAGGATCAAGGGAGGGGAATAATATATTAAAGCTATAGCAGAATGACTACAAAACCATGCTTTGTAAACTTTTCTCTATTGACCATTGAGGCTTGGATATAGAATGGAGGCCATTCTAGTTCCAATTGTATGTGTTCAAGATTATTTATGAGCCTCTAGGTTATTATTATGATTTTGAATATAAAATCTAGATATAAACTTTAAATAATGAAAAATGGTATGACTTTAAATTGTATGTGAGTTTGTCTAATTTACATGTCTTGTAGTATTATTGTGGGATGCAAGTGTTGGAGTGATGTTGTACTTTTGATCAATTATGAAAATTTAAGTTCATGTGTTTTTATAGTTTTATATATTTTAATAAAGTCTCTATAATTTTCATGATGTCATCATAATTTTACATGCAAGATGAGTATAGGTCTATGCTAGTCAACCCAACCCCTATTTAATTTACATCTATTTAGTATGGAAATTAAGATAAATCAAATTAGTCTTGTGGCCCATAAATCACCTATATGACCTTTTACTTACCCCAAGAAAGGTATACACCTATGAGTCTACCCTAAAGTTTAGTTTATGATGCATTGGTTGAATCCCCCTAGTGAATCCTCCCACCATGGCATGAATATCCCATTGCAAGCCACAATTCCTTCTCATCTACACTTCAGGTGAGTGCATAAATCATGTGCCTTATGTGGATTGATGATAGTAGAACCGAGAGTTCAAATTTTGAGTGCAAAGGGAGTTATCCCAGACTTTTACTTTTTTGCATTAAACCACCCATATTCTTTCACAACATTATGGTTATGTTGTCAAGACCCATGTTGAATTTTGTTACTATAATGGTGTGACAAAACTGTATGTAGTTAGAAATGCATCATGTCTATAAATTAATCCTGACTCAAATAAGATACATCATACCATACACTTCCGATTGGGGATACATTTGTTAAGAGAGAGCATGACCAATATGGGAATCCACTAGACTTGATTACGATATATCTTATCATAATAAATAATGTTAGGGATGGTTTTATATCCTCTAATCTAACACATTCATATAATAACACTAAGGGGGTCCTGAGTTTTGATATTTCACCTATACTAATAACAAGTGAAGTAAATCTAATCTAGTTCTCACCAAAGCTTATGGAATAACATGAGGTTAGTAAATAATCAAAACATGTATAAGAGAATCTGAATTAATATAATAATGAGTAAGACCCTAATATATGGAATATGAAGAGTAATATTATTCGAAGCCAGTACTTATGCAAATTCTATCTACTAAAGAGAAGAGAAAATTTATAGAATACTTACCAAAATGTGAACCCATAGAGACTCAATATTTTCCTTGGCTAATGGGTCTTTTAAAGAGGTTTTTATGGTTTGTAAGGATCACTAAGAAAGGCCAAAGAATACAAGACTTATCCACAAGACTAGATTCTCCAAGTAGAATCTCTAAGCTAAGAATCCTCAAGTAGAATCGTGAAAGAGTACATTGTAAAGAAGCATTAGTGAATAATAAATTTTGATTTCATATTTAAATAATGATAAAATGATCTTGTATTTATAGGTTTATTAACCCTTTACCCTTTGGAAAATTCTAGCCAATAGGGTCAACCTAATCGACCTAGCATATTTTAAGAAAATTATTCACTAGGTCCTAAGCTAAGATAGATAAAGGTTAACTTAATTCCTATGTTAAAATATCCAAAAACTATAAAGGGTTGACCCAATTGACTTAGCACAAACAATAGATAAAAGGGACTTAAGATGAGGAAAAGAGGGATGAAAAGTGGAAAAATATTTGAGGAGTGTGAAAATGAGGAATATTTTAGGGAATTGTTTTTAGAGATGATTGGATTGGTAATAATGTGGAAATAAGGGACAACAATCCTATAGAGCACCAATGGTCAACCCACCCCTTTCCCTATGAACCCTTTAATTCATGCACTTAGAGAGATTGAGTATCAATGGTTTCCTTCAAGATGTAAATAATTAGTATTTGACAAAAATTAAAAATATTATGTGTATGCATATACCCCAATCAAATCTCATCATGTGTTACTAAGGTGTAATAGGGGATGATGATTTGAGAAAGAACATAAGAACACATAATGTTGATGCTAAAAAAGGTTGCAATATTTTAAAGCATAAAATAATTCAAACTAAATAACTAAAAAGTAAATGTGATGTGTACCTTGACTTACCTTTATCATTGGATGGTTATCTATTGTGTTGTTAGTTTTGATTCTGTAGGGTGCAGAGACTACTTTTAACAAACCTAATAAAACAAAACTAAAGAGCAAAAACAAACAAAAATAGGCAAGCCAACATAATTGGTGCTATGAGGATGGGATGTACTTATAAATTTGGAAAGTTATGGTGACAAGTGCTATGTTGGACCAAATTAACAAGTCAAAAAACAAGATTAAATTGGTTAACCAAAAATCCAAGGCTACTAAAGATAGAAAAACAAAAATAGGTAATCCTTAAGTAAGAAAGGCAAACTCACCAAGTAAAACCAAGGATACATGTTAGAAAGGATGGTAATCAAAATATAAATGTAAAAGATAAAAACAAAATAATAAAACATTGATGATTGACCAGTAACAGTCTTTATCTCACTCAATAATGGAAAAATGTGTATAATTAGGAAAACAACATTGATGAGTGACAAGTAAAAAGCAAACCTCATGCAATAATGGAAAAAGGGTAAGAACTTAGGTGTTTATGATAGAAGGGTAGTACAATAAATGAAAAATGGTAAAAAGAAAGCAAAATAAATCTAGGAATGTAAATGTATGGTGTAAATAAAGTAATCCATAGTTACTTAAACATGTTTTTTATTCTAAGGATAAATAAAAATTAAAAAAATGGTGTTTGCATGTTTTTGAGAGGTGAAGAAGAAGGGAATATATAATAAGGGAATACAAATTTACAATCACAATTTGCCTGTCAATGGGGGAAATGAAATGGGTAAAGGGGAGAATGAAGGAAAAACTAGGGTAGAAGAACTCTTTATCAAATTTGAGACACTTAAATTAGGTTTTTCAAAATAAGATGACTTTCAACCTTAAGGGATCCAAACAACTTCTCTTGGCCACACAAGTCTTAGGTCAATAAATACAATATATAGATGATCCCATGATGTCTATATGCATGAAAATTAAAATGGACCTACCTTCCCATAACATGTCCCCATTCTTTAGGACCCTTTATAGATCCATCAGTCTACTATTAAGATTAGGTACTTGCATTAGAAAACATGTAAGACCATAGAGTTTGTTAAATTATCCTATTCCAATCTACTAGCTTATTACACCCTAATGGACATTGGATCTATTGTGAGATCAATTATGGACTTTGAGATTTGATTAGAGATAAGAGATGTACTTTTAATCACATCTTTTGGTATGATTTTAACTTTTAAAATTTATATGTTACCTTTTGTATATCAACACATTTTACTTTAAATGACTTGGTTTTTAACTTTCTTTATGGATTTTTTCTTGTTCCTCCTCCATATGAGTTTGTAAAACCAAACATGTGTGTTACAAATGACTTTCATTTGAATACATGGGACTTGGTTTCTAAGAGAAATAACTTCAAATATCATGGTATCTAAGAGACTCATAAATCTAGGTAGACTAAAAGTGTTATCCTGACTTTGACCTTATTTTATCTAATGAGGAGTGAAAAGAAAGGAAATCAAGAGAAATGACACATGAAAAAATTTGAATCACTTCAAATCATACAAAAATGTGACAAAGGGTGAAAAAGTGATACAATGACAACAAAATGTGATTCCTTATAATAAGAATGAGGGAAATGAAGGAAAACATGCTAACATAGATTCTTGTTCAAATTCCATATATCAAAAGAAGTGAAATCCCAAGTTGAGAATAAGGATAAAAAATATATTATAGAAAAGGAATGATAGTATGGTAATTTTATAAGGAAGGTCAGGTCCTATCCATGGTATTTGACTATATATCATAAAAGATAAACCCATAAGGTTGACAAAAAGCATGTGAAAAATAAATGGGATAAGAAATATGATATTTTGTGACGAAGGCTAGGTCCTATCCATGGTCTTACAATGAAACTCACAAAAGATAAATCTAAGGGATGCCAAAAAGTGTGTAAAAAGAGTATGAAAATAAAGAAGACTATGGTACATCATGAGGAAGACCGGGTCCTTTCCATGGTTTTATAGTACAACTCATGAGAGAAAGGGAAACTAGAAGACCAAAAAAGAAGGACTAAAGGTTTGTAAAAAGATAAAATTGTTACATAGGGAGAGACCCACGTAGGTATCCTACAAGAAGTGTTAGATAGGTGACATATACAAAAAGCATAAAAATAAGGAAATGATCCTACACTAACATCTATATCAAGGATGAACATGTGACATACAAGTGTATGTGTCTCAAAAAATTTCTTGAAGTTGAATTAGTTTGGTAGTATGTAACAAAGAATAAGAGTGGGCATCATAAGATGCCCCAAATGGTAGGTGGATGTAGGGATGGGCATCACAATATTCTGTAGAGTCTAAAATAATATGTGGGTGGGAATTGCATGATGACCCAAAGGCTACATAAATATGAGTATGGGCACCACAAGATGCCCAAAAAGATAGAAATAGGAATAAAAGATAAGAAAATATAATAAGCAAAGAGAACCCTATATAGTGTCTATATGGATTCAAGTTGTCCAAGAAGATTTTGATAGTGGATATGATGCCCGATAAAAATGAACAAAATTCTAAGAAATAAAAATAGAGAACTAGATCATTAAATAGAGGAAGCAGAAATAGGTATGGAGTTGACTGGGTTGACATAGTAGAGAAAATAAGGTCTAGAAATTGTATAGAGTCGACAATGTTGACCTAGTATAATAAGCAGGGCAAAAATAGATAGTTTAAAAATGAAATGATTAAATAAATGAATAAAAAATTTCAAGGGTTAAATTCACATTGGGTTCACCATAGTGTATGTTACTAGAAATACATCATGTCCATAAATCAGTCCTAGCTTAGAAAGGATAGATCATACCATACACTTCCAATTGGGGACACATTTTTCAATCAAGAGCATGACACATATAGGGATCTACTAGACCTAATTAGGGGATATCTTATCACCATACATAGTGCTAGGGATTTTCATAAATCCTCTAGTATAACATAATCATGAAATAACCCTAAGGGGGTCTTGATTTTTGATATTTTACCTATACTATTAACAAGTAAATCTAATATAGTGCTCACCAAATCTTGTGGCATAACATGAGAGGTTAGTAAATAATAAAAACATGTAAAAGATAATATAAATTAAGCTAATTATGAGTAAGTCCCTAATACATGAAATATGAAGAGTAATATTATTTAAAGCCCATACTTATGCTACTTCTATCTACTAAAGAGAGGAGAAAAGTTAGAGAATACTTACTTGAATGCCAACCCATCAAGACTCAATATCTCCCTTGACCAATGGGGCTTTACAAGAGGTTCTTTTGGTTTGTAAGGATCACTAATAAATTCCAAAACATATAATACCTGACCATAATACTAGATTCTCCAAGTAGAAACCCTAAAATAAGACTCCTCAAGTAAAATGGTGGAAGAGCAGATTGTAAAAAAGCATGAGAAAATAATAAAAATTAATTTTATATTGAGATAATGATGAAATTATATTGTATTTATAGATATATTTGACCCTTGGTCCTTCCAAAACTCCTAACCAATAGGATCGACCCAGTCAACCTAGCACAATTTTTTAGATAATTATTCATTGGGACCCAAGATAGGTTAGCCAAATGCTAAGCTAATTCCTAAGTGAAAATATCATGAAATTATACAAGTTCAACCCAATCAACCTATCATATCACATTGATAAAAAGGACTTAAGATGAGGAAAAGAGGGATGGAAAGTGGAAAAAGACTAGAGGAGTGTGTAAAAGTTGAGTAATAGCTAGGGAATGGTTTTAGGAGCTCATTAGATTGGTAATAATGTGGTAGTGATGGAAAATAATCTTGAAAATCACCAATGGTCTAACCACCCCTTTCTTTGTGCACCCTTTAGGGTGTGCACTCAAAGAGATTAAGTCTCGATGGGTTCTTGTAAGATATAAAGTGTCAATATTTGATAAAAGTTGAAAATATTATGTGTATACAAGAATGATGTACCAATTTTCTCTCAAAATCATTCATAACTGGATACACCACATGAAAAATATCTTTTCATAAAAGCACCAAACCTAAAAAGTACAAAAGCTAAGAAAATGTGTTCAATACAATTTATATGATGCTTTGTATAAGTTTTTTTTTTGAGTTACCTGAGCATGTATACAAGTGCTTGATAGCATATTTAACCCATAGAAGAAGAATTTATTGATGGCACTATGAATTTGAAAAGGATTTTCTAAAGAGGCTTATAACCATGGATGTTACTTGGACTAGAGCAGTGGATAAATGGTGGCAAGGAGATCTGAATAGCTACATACTTGAGTTCATAGTATCAACATATTCATGCCTTGAAGAAGTAGAGTACCAGTTCTTACATGACCCTAGAGGTACATTTGTGAAGGTATTTGGCATAGATCTTAAGAATCTAATTGTTGATTATTTTTTTAAATTATGGCAATGGAAGGCTAAAATACATTCATTTATGAGTTGTGGAAAGGGGAAGAAGGGGATGTGTATGTGAGACATGATGGAAGGAGATGAGAAAATTGACACACAAAATCATAGAAGATAGCCTATAATAAGAGAAAAAAACTATTGGAGGATTTAGATCCTAGAAGTGTCAAGAGGACCCATAAAATATGGGAAGGGTATGGGGAAGAATCTCTTAAAAATTAGTAGTGCTAAAGATCAGAGGTATAATGAAACAATGGACTGAATTTGACTCTTGACAAGTGTGTTGTTTGATGAGGTCCCACAAAATTCATTGTAGATATGCTTAACATGCCTACCCCTTTTAAACAGGTAATGCATCCTCATGTGTTGGATACCATACTTAAAGACAATATAGAAGTGACTATTGACCCTACCAATGCCTCATATCTTAGATGCTTTGAAGATTTATATTATAACTTTATTATTGAACAAATTATTTCACATAATTAGGTGAGCACAACAACCTATAGAACATTGAGCACTAGCTCACCATAATATAAATTAAATGTTAGTGTAACAACATGGAGATTATTAATAATGCAAGGTAGGAAACCCATAAGAAGTCGTTCAATGACACAAATAAGTAGTAAAACACCAATGACATCAACTTTTCCAATAAAAATTATGTTACTAATACTTACCTTTAGGGCTGGAGGAATTGGAAGACCACTAATAGGATAAAAAATAGGGGGACAAGAACCACAAGCATTAATATCGCCCCCATAGTAGATCTAGTATAGAATGGCTATACACCTCCTAGAGTATTATAACATGGAAAATACTATATAACATGAATTAAAGTGTTAATTATATTGGTGTACATGAGGCATAACCTAGTCATAACAAAAGGACACTTAATTTAAAAGTACTTTACTTGATCTCACCCATGCCTAGTACAAAATTTTTGATCCCAACCAAGCCATGGTTGATTATGACACCCTAAAGGATGTATTCTTGAAATATTTTGAAATCTCAAATTTTAAACAATATATCATCACCATAATGAAATAAATTACCCAAGGACACTCAGAGAGTGCACACTTATATAATTTAGAGTTTAGAACTCTTATATCAAAGATATTATATGATATTCACCCTTTCCAGTTTCTAAGTGGTTCATTTAAGGGTTACTCATGTAATTATAAGAAGCACTTTTCATGAAGACTTTTACAAACCCTTGAAAAGGGATTGAAGCTACACTTAGAGCCAAGGTAGTTGAAATTTTAGACACTAGGATCAACCCATTTATGGAGTCACAAAATGCATTTATGGCATCGTATCTCAAGAATATTACCATCATCTTTGTGCATGATGATTAAAGTAGACTATAGTACACTGACTACAAAGTCAAAAGCCATAATAGAACTAACTACCTATAGAGGAATTAAATTTCTAATTCTAAGCTATGAAATCTATCGAGAAATGTATAATGTGTAAAACTATCCTTATTGGAATGTGACAACCAAGTTAATAAAACCATCTATTATTATTTGTGTGATGTATACACCCATGGAATTATTGATTTATCCTTTATTGGAATGTGACAACTAAGTTTATAAAACCATCTATTATTATTTTTGTGATGTATACACCCATAGCATTATTGATTGTTGGGTGATTGATGAAATCTATAGTAATATATAAAGGGGTTCATGATAGGATAAAATAATAGTTGGAGGGAAATACAATAAGGTAATGATGGTTATGGCCAACAAAATACAATATTTAAGATACAACGAGGCACTAGAGGGTGAGCTAGAAGATGTGGTGGTGGAAAGTTCCCACCATGCTCATATTATAAGTGTGGCTCAATAGAGCATTATCATCATGACTTCCATACACATCCCACTTTTTAGTGTTGTGGAGGGGTCCATAAGGTTTAATAATGCCTTAAAATTTAGAAAAAATTGACCCAAAGTAGGTATAGTGTAGATAAAGGTGTAGGGATGATCAGATGTCTGTAAAAAATGGAGAAATGGACCCCAAAGGCACAACTTACACACACAACAGAAGTTAAGGTACAAATAACTACTCATAATGGATTCACTACTCAACTACTAGTTGTGCTAGTACTTGAGTTACACCTTAAGTATGGGGTTAAGGGTTAGAAATAATGAGTAACATGACCTAATCAATAATATACACCTTATATAGACCCAATGCACTAGAAGGATGTACCATATAAGGTTAAGAATGTAATCCAAAAATTGTAAGGGGAGTTATAATTAGTTTAAGACCTAGACATATAGGTTTAGGGTTCTACCACTTAAGAAAAGAAGTATATTTGAGAGGCTAAAGTGAAATAATTGACTAAGATGTTATCCCTCTTGCATACCAAGGGTATGTTATTCCTATTAAATAACTTAATCCTAGAACATTTAGGTCAAAATCAAATTGAAGTCTCTTTTCCATACATGGCGAGGTCATGATAAGTTTGACACACTCAAAATGATAAATATGATCAAGAACTCCTAGTCGATGACACTATTGATGGTTTGTCTATTTGCAAGGTTCTTATACACATAGGTACCAAGGTTAACATCTTGATCAAGACTACTTGGAAGAGAATGGGTAGCCTAGATTTTATAATTTTCCCTTGGGTACTCTTCATAGCCAATAATACTTGATAATAACCTATCAAAATTATAAATAGTGCAATTATAGATATCATGGGCACTAAATTCTAGGCTCTGTTTAAAGTAATAAAGTTAGTAGAGCATGAAAACTACCTAGTTATTCTAGGAAGGTTATGGTGTTATTCAAGCAATGCATATATGTGCTTAAAAAATTGTTACATGACCTCTGAGAATGAACATAATAAATGACCAAGGACCCCTTATGTCAATAACATGGATATTGAGGATGAAATCAACCATATCTTTAACATCACATCATAAAGCACTAAGACTCTAGAGATAAATGATTAGGTAATCCTCTCTTGGGAACATGGACAGTCAGGCTCAAACACCCTAGATGTTGCTTATGACCAATGGCTCTAGGAAAAATATTAGAAGACTAGCTAACAATACTACTTAGTACATGAAAAGGCACCAAAACTAGTAAAAATAGGTTACATATAGATTAATCACATTTGCATTCCTAAATGATGGATCCCTTATACCAAAAAAAGTGGAAAAAGATTATTTTGCATCAGTAAAGGAAAAATTGATACACTTCTAAGGTATGAAGGAATTAATCCTATAGAATAATATGTCTATGACACTGAGTCATTCATCTTAAAGAAGGTGGATAGTATGGGCATACTAGTGTACACATTGAAAAACACTACCACTCATTGGTGGGCAATAAAAAATCATATTCTACCGATTTATTAGGATGTAAAGGCAATTATTTGCACTAGATTTGGAAAAAGAAACAAGGACTTGGGCATATCATCTTACTCTAGTGATTCTGACCCCATAACGCAAGTATGAATTTATGAAGAAATATGGATTGTTTGTGGTGAAAACACCCCAAGAAATATATGGGTGCATGCCTTATACATAACCTTAAAGACTTGCACATTAGAATGGTTCTTAATAAATGAGATGTGTTACAAATAGTATACTAGGATGCCCTTAAGGAGTGGTTTTTTCATACCTTCTCCTTCTGTTTGCAAAATCTTGAGCTAATTGAGCCATAATAGATATTTTTAAGGTTAGTGGTTGAAGACATCACTATATTGGAAGAGTGATTAAGGGACATGTTTGGAAAAATAGGGTTAACACTATCAACCTTCTTCAAAGAAAAAATTCTAAATAGTGACTCTAGTGATGAAGATGATGACACTTTGAAAGTATGTAACAAGAAGAATTGGGTAGAATAAAAGAAGTTAGTGTGCTAAGTTGAGGATGGTGACCTACAATAAGAATACCCTATCTATATTAAAGTAGAGAAAATCAAGGGTAGCAAAAAAGTTGTGGTTTTATACAAAGAGAAGTAAAAACCCTAGTAGGTTCTATTAAAACTACCAAGGTAGTTATCATTTTAAATGGGGAACCCAAAATTATCACTCTAGGTACCTATTGGTCTTACACAAAAATGGTGTGTGTTGTTTATCTCATAATATAATTCTAATACATGTTCTGATAAAAATATAAAGATATGAATGGTTTCCACTTATCCTTTATGAATATGAGCTTCAAACTAGCAAATAACACGACTCGTTAAGAAGTGGACTTATAGAATGAACCCAAATCTCTATGCCAAGGTTAAAATTGAGATTGATGGAATGTTAGCCTTAGGAGTTATCTATCTAGTGAAGGAGTCTAAATTGGTTGTCCTCATGGTCATCAACATCATAAAGTATGGTCACAATATAATTTGTGTTGACTATATGATTTTGAATGCTACTTGTGTGACCTACCCCTTCCCTACTCTATTCACTGATAAAGTATTGGATGGCATTATACATTGTAAAATATACGTAATTAATAATGGAATTTTTGGATACCATAAATTTTAGATCAAGGAGGAGAAGATCAAAATCACGTTTATGATCAAGTGGGGATGTTTCACATATAATTTGATGCCCTTTGGGTTGAAGAATGTGCTAGTTATTTTCTCTTTGGTGGTGATCACTGCATTAAAATAATGTATTCACAAGTTCTTCCAAGTATACATATATGATTGGATGGTTTTTGGATTGGTAAAATAACACTATAATAAATTTTAGCTAATGTTTGGAAGGTGCTCATAATTGAAAATCTATTTAAATCTCAAGAAGTGTGTCTTCGTGACACTATTTGACACTTTACTTAAGCACATCATCTGTAAGGATGGTTTGCTCATGCATCCATCCAAAATTTTAATCATCTTTTAGCTTTAAATACCATCAATTTAGAAAGATATATGTGTCTTTCTTAGACATTATAGATATTATAATAAGTTCATAAGGAATTATGCTAAGATTGTGGCACCACTAAAGCAACTCTTATGTAAGTATGGCCCATTTTATTAGGGCTTAATGTGGGAGGATGATTTTGGAACCATAAATCTAAAGATAGAAAGTGAGATGATATTGAAATTTCCTTACTAGACAACTCCCTTTCCTATCCATGTCGATGCCTCTAGTACTATAATCGATGTCATTCTTGCACAACTAGGTGAAAGAAATATGGATCATCC
This sequence comes from Torreya grandis, assembly GCA_037957365.1. Taxonomy (NCBI): domain Eukaryota; kingdom Viridiplantae; phylum Streptophyta; class Pinopsida; order Cupressales; family Taxaceae; genus Torreya; species Torreya grandis. The sequence goes on from JARHVA010002327.1 coordinate 1,932,139, forward strand.
TATTTATTTCACAATTAGGAAATTGACCAAGGTAGAACAAAAAAACACCATGACTGAGCACAAGGTGCTTACCATGTTCTATGCCCTATAAATATGTTGACATTATTTATTGGCAACTATATTTATCTTCTTTAATGATCATGAGGCACTTAAGTATTTGGTAAATAATCCCATTTTACATGGGCACATTTGTCGATGGATCATTTTATTTCAAAAATTCTAATTTTTTATTGTAATCAATCTTAGAAATCAAAACTCGAGACTAGACCATTTATTTTGCATCAACTTTGGAGATGTCATAGTGTTAATTAAATATGACATGCCTGATGTGTAAATTTATAGAATCTAATGCAAGCTAGAGGACTTAGCAAAGAAAACCAAATTTTTGACCTCTAGATATACACCTCAAGCCATGATAGCTAAAGAAAAGAAGTAACTCATAGTTCACACCACCTAATTTTAACTCATTGGTGAGATTTGCATAAATTTGGATGTGATGATATCATGTATATATATATATCCTAAATTATGGATAAGAATAATTACTATAAGAAGCATATGAGGGGATTAATAAAGGCCATGGTGTTGAAGATGCCAAAATATGAAAAGGGCTACAATTAGGCTTATGGTGGCTGACTATGTTTAATTATGTACAAGAATATTCCAAAACATGTGACATCTACCAATGCGCTAGAAAGACAAACCACTAAGATGAGATTACCCTCATCCCCATCCTTGCCTAGGCATCATTTGAAAAATGGGCCATTGATTTTATTGGGCCTATTACTCCTACTTCATAGTATGCATGCATAAGATACATTCTAGCTATTATAGATTACTTTACAAAGTGGGTAGAAGTGTGACCAACCAAGGACTATATAGCTATCATAGTAGCAAGATTCTTTTAGGAAAACATTATCAATAGGTATGGGTACCCACACAACTTGACTAGTAACCATGGTACACAATTAATCAATAAAATAGTTTAGATCCTAGTATCAATGTATATGGTGGAGTACCATAAAATGACACTGTACCACACCCAAGCTAATGGTACCATAGAAGTATTCAATAAAATATTTGGGACATACCTCAAATAATTATGTGATGTTGGTTGAAAAGATTGACATGACCATGTTTCAATAGTGTTATGGGCCCATTACACAACATACAACCACCTGAACAAAGTTACAACATTCTAGCTAGTGTTTGGTGTTGAGGTCATTTTACCTATTGAGTCCTATTTCCCTTGTTTTACATCACATGTATTGATTTATTGGATGACCAAGAGTCATTAAGCACATAAGATTTAGAGATATTGGATGAGACATAAAACCAAAAATGATGGATCTAATAAATTAAAGAGGCCCACCAAAATACATGGCATGATAATCACATCAAGGTTAAGATGTTGATAGAAGGTAACTTGTTCTTGTTATATGATTCTAAGTATATAAGTCACCCAATCAAATTACATATCAAAAGGATGGTACCCTATGTCATCCATAACATCTTGGACATTGGTGCATGCAATTTATACATGCTGACTAGTGAAATGATTTTTGAGCATTTTAATGGCAATGGATTTAAATTATACTATCACTATAATGGTACTTGCACCATCTAAGACCAGCTTTCTCGTCAAAATTTGGTCACTTTGTATTATGACCATATTAATATTAGATCAAGTTAAATGTTTTCCTTGTGTTTTTTGAATAATTTTGGTGCTTTCAAGCCTATAGTACCATCATCCTGGTGCTTATACTCACATAAATCCAATCAAGTGAGACAAGTCTAGTCACTTTTTAAAGCACCTATGGCCACATACATATGTTTTTAGGCATGTGTCAAGTTTTCTAGGATAATTAAACTATAAATACAAATTGATGAGTAAAATTCACAAGGTGTTCATGCATAGGAGACTAAGAGGACACAATGAGGCACTAGAGGAATAATGCAAGAATTTGTATGGTGTAAGGGAGGCTGAAGTAAGAGATAGTAAAGTGTAAAGAAATCAACCAAAAAAGTGAGGTACACTTGAAAGGAATCATAACACCATAAAAGAGAGGGAAATTGAGTGGTTGAATTATGTGCATGTGAATAATGACACCTAGGTAACCAGAAGGAAGGCAAATGTAGTTATAAAATAAATAAAGTGTAAGAAAGTGATTATTTTAATTTCTAGCACCCTCTCAATAGTTAGTTGGAAGTGACCATTTAAATTACCTAACATTTCCATAAATAAATTATTATAAAAATTAATGCTAAAATGAAAAAAATAAAGATCTACATTGATGAGTAGATGGAAGTAGATTTTAATGGATTTCATATATTTTAGTGGATTTCATGGATCTTAATTATTCCATACATAAATTTGGTATATGAGAATATCAATTTCCTAAAAATATACTTACTTCTTAGGAGGCACTAGAGAATGACACTTGGCACATTCCACCTGATTTATCAAAGACATGTGGCCCTTTTTGCTTTCGTTATATCTAGCTTAGTAATACTCTACCCTTGACACTTGTCGCAACCTACTTCTTTGATACTTAGAAATCTCAACAAAATAAGACTCACCAAATTCCTTACTTGAGCAACCTTTTTTTTAAAAAGGGGGGAAAAGAATGCATGTGGCAATCTCTATTTGTTCTTCAGCTATGCTTGTAGAAAAAATATGAGATGCATGTTAGGCTCCTACAGATGGTGACACTTGGCAAATTTTGTAGGCCTTTGAAATAAAACTTGAGACCCACCACTATCTTTATTCAGTAATGAAACTCGAATATGATTTCTTAGATATTGAAGCGTAGAGGCTTCCACAGCTTCTGAGAATATACATGGCATCTTCCATTGCTATTGCAAAGGGTATGTGGCAGCTTTTGCTTCTTCTAGGAATGGAGTAGGAAGGGGCTCAGAAAGTGACACTTGGCAGCCTCCGCTTATCTTCGACACTTAATCAAAAATGAAATAATGCCTTAATACCCTCTGTAAGGGGCTTGAACCCTTTGTATTTTTGGATACTCCTTTGAACTACTCATTGAACCAAAATTGGTTCAAGGGTTCAATGGTTCAACACTGCGTGTCGTCTACACATAACCAAAGATCTTGAACCAAAATATTAAACTGAGGCATTAAATTTCCCTATTAAACTGAGGCATTGAATTGACTATTTCTCAGATGCTGACACGTGGTGACTTCTAAATTCTTCTAGAAAAGCATTCTAGAGCCTTCCGCGATTGCCACTTTGCACTTCCCGCATGATCCTAATACTTAGCTTGTTGAAGTCTTTTGCCAAAAAATAGATGAAACACGAGTGCTGAAAAGGAACTTAGATGCCAACACATGGTACATTCCATTGAGTTATTTTTGAATACGTGGCATGTTCCATGGCCCTCTTCAAAGTTATGAAAGCCACCTCAGATGACGCCACTTGCCTGGTTTTGTATCTCAAAAAGTGATACTTGGTGGCTTCCACTCAAATTCAAAACTTGGGCAAAAATGAACAAAAGAAACAAAAAGGAAAAAAGAACCCATGTTCAGAGGGTGCCACTTGGTAGCTTCTACTACTCTTCGACACTTAGACAAAAAATGAATCAAAAGAATCAAGTTCACGTTCTACTTTAAAAATATGCTGTCACGACCAAGGTATGCAGGAACAAAATATGTAGTGCACAACTGACAATTGAAATGTAAAATAGAGTAAAATTTTTACTCTATAGTTACTAGCAACCCCTCAAGAATTGTGAGCCTGCTCAAAAAGAAACACAACTCCTGCTAAGTCAAAATTGCAAAATTTTATAGCTTTAAAAGCGTGGTCTAGTAGGTGGACCATTCATGGTCAGATAACCTTTGCTTGTTCTATAATTCATTGAAAGCTAAATCAAGGTGAATAATATCCTTGTGCAAAATTTTTTGCAAAATATACATTGTAGCCTTCAACTTGAATTCGAGCTAGGAAATAGGAACCAGAATAGCTTCCACTTCTAAGACTGAAGAATCATCTCGTAGGTTCTAAAAAATTGTTTGATCATTCTGTTTGGCCAAAAGCAAGGGTTTAATTTGATCAACCATTAGCACCATGCTATCATTAAGAAATGGAGATGGAAGGCCCAAACTGAATATATCTTTGATATGTTACTTCATCTCAGTAATGCTTTCCTTCATGATGTCAAGGAGCTCTTTGCAACTGTTGGCTACGAAATCGCAACTGAGGACCTCATTGACTCTCTTTATTGTGACCATTCTATCAATGATTCTTGTGGCTACCAATGTCACATCTGTTGCATCATAAAGCTTATGTAGCAGTGTTTGAGACTTCATCACTCTGTCAGACACTGTAGCCAGAGTGTTCTTCACTAAATCTTCCACCTTCTCACACAATTTTTGTGCATTGAGCAGGAAGGTGATAGAAGGCCCGAGCTAGATAATCCCTGAGGAGATTTTTTTCCACATGGATTTGTAGAGCTCCTTTACTAGCTTCATCACTCTGACACTTTTTGGCCTATCAACCAACTCTATGGTTAGTTGTGCCACTCTCTCTTGCTCTGCTTAGAACTGGGTTTAAAAAGCCACAGTATTATTTTGTTCACCCAATAGCTTCTGCTACAATTAAGTAACTTACAACTGATGTTCTTCATATTTTCCTTGCAACGCCACTTTCTCCCACCTAAGGGTCATCATTGTATCCTTTGCATGTGTTAGCTCCACCATTAAGGAATTATTCTCGGACTGGACTACCCAATGAATCTAAAGGGAAATAGTATCTTGCAACTATTTATATAGACTTGCTATTTCATTATCTTTCTTGTTGATTTCTTTGGTCAAACTACTATAGTTTGCCTTTTCCTTGGCCAAATTGGCCTCCATCTTTTGTAGCCTTCTTAACATTTTCCAGTAGTCTTTTATGACTATAGAAGTAGATTCAATCAACAACTCAACTCTATCTTAGGGCCTAAAATGGGACATATTAATGGCCACTGCATCCATTGAGTAATCCTCAGGCTACATCTACTCAGCTGGCTTGATAACATTTGGTGACAAATGGGTCACCATCAATTGTTGCTAAATTGGGTCAAATTGTGACTACAGATGAGGTGTAGCCAGTGCTTTATTTTCCTTTGCCATCTTTTTCTCTCTTTGGGATTCCCTTACCATCCACGTACCATCTACTTGGGTCAATAAGGTAGAAGGAGAGGCAATGTGCCCACCCATAAAAGGATGTCCCTGTGGTAGACCGTATTAAATAGCTAACTGCTAGCTATGGGCAATCTGAGGAGAAGATGTTTTGGGAATAGAGGGGGAGAAATTGGGTAATGTTAAAAACTAAGGAGGCACAGATGGGGTGAAGTGAGAAATGGGGATGGTAGAGGTGACAGGGGGCATCATTTGGCTAGGTGGAGGCATCATGATGATGGGAGAAGATATAGACTAAGAAGGAGGAGGAATGATACTTACCTAAGTAATAACTTTGGCACTCTATGATTGATGATGTTGGGTGTCCATCTCCTCTTCCATAGCCAACTGCAACTACACCCTCCTCCATTTTTTGGGTGTTTCCTCTTTTGGCTATGCTCTCTGACCTTCCACATCAGCTACTACCTTTAGTGATGCTTGTGGAGAACTAGGAACGTCAACGACTTTTAATGATGAGAAACCTTTTGGTGGTGAATGAACCACACTTTTTTATTTCTCTAAGACATTGAGAGGTTAAGGCTGATCAAACACAGCTGCTATAGTTACAATTTGTTTTGAGGCTTGCGGCTCTTGGCTTAGTCTAGTTTCCTACTGTGTACCCCGTGTTGGTAAATCAATCATCTCTAGGCTAGATGCAGGGGAGAGATGGCATTCATCCCATAGTTCTTCCCACCTCTCATCTATGTATATGTTCTTGAAAGAATGGGTGGTTTGAGAAATCTTCTGCCTATATTTCCAATAGGCTTTTATTTTTCCACATCCCAATCTTTATTCTTTAGTGCTCTTCTCAAGCCAAAAGTCATTCTGACTTTGGGATCATAATCCCTATGCTTAACGTAGAAAGTCTCCCATGGTCTATTTCATAGAGGAGGCAAATCTGTCAACTCAACATAAAAATTAGGATCATCTTCCATAAGATTTCTTCTATTCTCCCAAAAAGGGTGGCCCTCATGTGCAATCCTGGTTGCAGCCCTATTAGTCCTTATCTAGGAAGCTATGTAACCAGTTGGGTCATATACCTATTTTTATTCAACTAACAAGAACCCCAAGAAGGATAACTTTTGAAACAACAAGACTTTAGCATCCCTGGATTCTAAAATTATGTTGCCTGCCATCCACGAGAGGTCAAACATCTTCCTCTTCTGTTTCCCAGAACCATAATCATTATCTACTACTAACAGCTGCTTGGTGACTTCTAAAAATGCTAGCTTAAGAGTTAGAACCTTCAGTAGCAACATTGGTTCGCCACAAAAACCATGAATTCTTAGAATCATATGGTGGGATCCAAAGTAGAAGTCACACAGAATTGGGCAATTAGCTAGGAGGTTTAAAATGCTAGGAAAGAATCTATTCATGATTGGTTTAGGGATGAGATGGCATAGAGCATGGGTAACAAATAGTTCCTAAAAATCATATGGGTCACTGGTCCTCGATAAAACATGTGTCCATGCAGACATAAGAATGGTCCTTTGGGGATCAAAACTAGGGTCATACATGTTCAGATGCATATGTTGGGCAAAAAGGTCAGCATTCTAGTATAACATGAGGTGAAATAAATAAGAAGAGTACCTGAACACTCCTTTTGATCTGAACTAGGCTAGTTGTTCCACCATTGTAAAAGTAATCAGTTCTAAAAAGCCGAGCTGATATTCTTGGGTCTTGTCAATGGTCTTCAACCTGAAGAGGATGGCCATCTGCTCTATGTAAACTATCATATCATCTTTCATGCTGAAGATGACGGCCATCATGGACAGTGTGTCTTGGCTAGCTTATGTGAATTGGCCCCTTGCTATAGGGAGTGTGGGCATAGTAGTGTTGTCATCACCCATTTGCAATTCGGTTCTTAAGAACCTTAACTGAGTATTGATGTTAGCCCACATCCTTTTCATCTTAACAATAGTGGGGAACATTGTTGTACTATCATGGTGTAGGGCTAACATGTCTCTAATGGCTAGCGGTGTGATTTATACCATGAAAGGACCCTGCTAAATGGTGCATGAGGGTGCATGGAGCCAATCCGCACATAGTTCAACCAAGTCAAGGCATGGATACATAGCTAGGATAAGGAACTGTGCTAGTTGTGAGGTCCACATCCTCATGCTGAACGTCTTGTATTGCCCTGCTCTGGCTCTCTGAAGGCACCTTTGATGTGCCCCTTCTCTGAGGTTTTTGTTGTTGGCTCTTTTCAAGATTGGGTCCATGATTCCATCCACATAATCCTTTACTTTTGTTGAGTCACTGGCCTGACCAAACTCTAGAATTCTAGTCCTTGGATAAGCCTTCAACGGTGGTGTGACAGCTGAAGCATATGACTTATTGGCTAGAAAATTATCAAGGGATTCATAAATCCCAGCTCCTTTTTGTGAAGATGATGTTCCTTCCATCTCTATATACTTTCTGTGGTGATTGGTATGAACCCTTTCCAAATGGAAGCACGCTCACTGAATCAAATTCATTGGGTGCTAAAATTTTGCACAAGCAGTAGGATATTTTCTCATAAATGCAAAATACTTGAGATTTTTTAAATTTTAACTCTTGCTAATGGTATTTATGGACCTATCAAGTCTCAAAAGGCATTAAATTCAGTTGACTATTAGTGAATCCTACTCAATCTTCCAAGGACAGCGAGGTAGACACGTTATGCAAGTTGTGGTGCAGGGTACCTTAGAGATTTTGAAAGATTTGGGAAGCATTCAATGCTTTGAGGATTTGAATATTTTTTTGAAAAATTCCTGAGCCATTGACTCTGTGTTTAAAAACACTTATTTAAATGAAAAGCAGGAAAAGAACAATAGGAAAAACAATATGGGAAGGGGAAACCTATCTAACTATAATACATTGAAAACCCAAACTAATTGAAATGCTTCAAGTAGATTCCATTTATGAGAATCTCTTCAAGTTCTCCTTCCTTGATTCCATGTCAAATTAATTCTTCTGCTTGCATGCACAAATTTTATATGGGCCAGTCCAAAATGCTTGAAATTTAGTATGCTGACCTGGCTTGGCGGCTCTCGCATCCAATTTCAAAACAATCAATCCTACCTCAAAATGAGGATTTGAGGTCCTTTTATCAAAACAATTCTTAACCATTCCTTAATGCTTGATTAATAAATCATGGGCTGTATCCCTCTTCGCCTGGACTTCTAAAAGCTTTGCAAGTCTAACCTGCATGGGGCCGTTTTCTTCAATTTCAATTTATTTGATCAACTGGAGAGAAGGGATCTCAAAACTTAGGGGAATCACAACTAACTTTCCATATACCAACTCATATGGGGACATCTTGATCCCCTGCTTAGGTGTGCTTATATCAGCCCATAGTGCTAGATTAAGCACTTTATGCCACTCTTTGTGATGATTAGCCCCTACTCTTTTAATGAGTCTTATCAGGTTCTTGTTGGTTGATTTTGCCAGACCATTACCTTGAGGGTAATAGTTAGATGAAGTTTTTAGATATATTCCATGTTTCAAGGCAATGTTAGATACTTTAGACCCTAAGAATGCTTTAGCATTATCTGAAATTATGGTGTGAGGAGCCCCAAAGCGAGTAGTGATATTCCCTAAAAAGTCTAGGATCACATTCTCTGTTGCCTCCTTAAATGGGACTACCTTAGTCCATCTAGTGAAATAGTCTATGGTAGTTAATATCCATTTATTACCCATACTAGACACTGGATTTATCATTCCAATGAAGTCAAGACCCCATTGAGCAAAAGGTTCATCCACAATTATAGGACTAAGGGGCATGGTTGTATTCCTTCTCATACCCATATAATATTGACAAGATTGACATTTTTTAACTAGCTGATAACAATATGCAAATAAAGTAGGCCAGAAATATCCTAACTCACTTATCTTTATGGTTATGGTCTTTATTATAAAAATGCCCCCATGATATTCCATGATGCATTTCATGTAGAATTCTCTTAGCCTTAGCCTGTTCTACACATCTTAATAATTTTCCATCTAAATTTCTTTTGAAAAAGACTTGTTCAATTAAAATAAAGTGAACTCCCTACATCTTATAGTACCTCCTCTTATTTTGAGGGAGTTCCCTTGGATAAATCCCATTTTTCATAAAGTGAATACTGCTTGTGACCCAGGATTCTTGATTAACCTCTTGTATCTTTAACACTATCTCTACCTCTCTTTCTAAATCTACTTCCTCAGGTAACATATTTTCAAGCTCTTGGTTCATATATTGGCACAAACCCTTGCCTCTGACTAACTTGGTGGGTCTGACCTCTACATCATATTCAAATATCTTAGTGATCCAGTTGGTTCTTTTTTATTGATTTCTCCCTCCATGATGTATTCTCTTACATTTGGGGGAGCTACAAATATCAAGATTTTGCTCCCTGATACCATGTGCCTAAATTTCTTGAGGGCTTTTACCATGGCATATGCTTGCCTCTCTACAAAGTTATACCTAGTTTCATAATCCCTGAGAGTTCTTAAGAAAAAGGCTATTAGGTGTTCTCCCTCTTATTTATCATCCCTTTGTGTCAAGACAACAACAATGCTTAACTCTCCTCCATAGACATATATTACGAAAGGCTTGGAAAAATTTGGGTTTTTCAGTATTGGGGCTATTGAGATAGCCTTCTTGATCTCTTCAAAGGCTTTCCTTCCTTCTGCAGTCCATTTAAAAATTAGGTCTTTATTTAGCAAGAGTGTCACTGGTCTTACCAAGCCTACAAAATTAGATATGAACCTACTAACAAAATTAATCTTCCCTAAAAAGGATTGAACTACCTTTTTTATTCACTGGAAGAGGTATGTCCATTATAGCTACAATTCTCTCAGGATCAATGGAAACTCCTTCCTTAGATACTATATGTCCCAACAATTTGCCCTGAGGTACAATGAAGATGCATTTCTTGGGATTTAGTGATATCCCAAAATCTTGACATTTCTTGAAGACAGATTCTAAATGATCAAAATGATCATCAGCATTTTTTGAAAAAATAGTGAGGTCATCTAGATAGACCAGGATGATCCTATTTATGAGCTCACCAAAGGCTATATCCATAGCTCTTTGAAAGGTGGCTCCTACATTTGATAAGCCAAATGGCATCTTAGCATATGCAAATGTTCCCCATTTGGTAGTAAAAGAAATTTTGTACTGATCTTCATTAGCCAACCAAATCAAATTATATCTAGAGAAACCATCTAGTAAAGAAAACCTCTTTGATCTAGCCATAGTTTGTATAATTTTTTCCATGGAGGGCAAGGGATAGTGGTCTTTTAGAGATGCTCTATTTAGATCTCTAAAATCTACACACAGTCTTACATCTCCATTTTGTTTCCTAACTGGTACTAGATTTGATGCCCAGGTTGAGTGCTTGATTGGAAATATTATTTTGGAATCTAAAAGTTTCTGCAACTTATCTACCATTAGAAGCTCAATCCTTGGATTTACTAGCCTCTATTTTTGTCTTATGGGCTTAGACCTTTTAGTCAGTTCTATTGTGACCTAGATAATGTCTCTATTGTATCCATGAAGGTCTTCATAGCTCCAAGCTATGACTCTATCATATCTCTTGCAAAATTCAATTAGTCTTTCCTTCTCTTCTTGAGTTGCAAAATTTTGAACTTTTAGCCTTTGCCCATCGCTCACCTCTATTTCAGAATAGTCTGCTTTGTCTACCTAGAACCTTTTATTTTCTAGGCTTACATCCTCTGGGTCAAACAAGTTTTCTAAGGTGATCAAACCCTTGGGGAGCGTATGGGTACTTAATTGTATAATCTGATCACCATATGCCTCTTTAATTTTGGTTTGCAATTAATCAGCAAACTCATTTGATTATTGTAAGAATGAGACTACCTGAGCATCATTTTCAAATACTTGCCAACTCTCATCATTGTCTACAATAGTTAGCCTCACTATAACTTTTACTAACTCATTGTTAATTAATAGACCAATTGCTGGGTTAAACTGTGCGCTGATATGGGCCATCTTATCAGCTTCAGAGTTTTGACTTCTAGGGACTATCTCAATATTGAAAGCTTCAAAATATTCTATCAAATCCCAAATCCTATGTCTGTAGGATCTCATTCTCACATTTTTGGCTACTACCTTTTCTCTAATTTGTTTTACTACTAATTCTGAATCTCCTTTTACTTTTAGATTCTTTATTCCCTTTTTCTTGGCTAACAGGAGACCATGTACTAAAGATTCATACTCAACATAATTATTAGTGGAAGCAAATTGGAATCAGATAGCCCTTAAAATTTTATCACCATTTGGAGTAGTAAGACAAATTCCTGCTCCAACACCATGCTTACTTCTAGCCCCATCAAAATTCCATGTCCAAATCTCTGAATCTGGAGTAGTTGGTGCCTCTTCCCTTATGACATTTGGGATTGCTTGGTCCTCATAAAAAATGACATATGTGCCCAAACCAGTAGAATCATAGTTCCCATATGGGTCACTATGCATCATAGCCAACAACTAGCTTTTCTCTTCTTCTTGATCATGCTCAGTCCAGTCACCTAGCTCTTCAACAAAAATCCTTGCTTCTTTATTTAACATAGCATGATCTGCCTCTAATCTTGTTGTTGGTTTGTTGGTGATATGGTCTTTTGATTGTGGTTCATATAGAATTTTCATCTTTGAATTGTATATGGTTCTCAAGATGAGGTGAGACCAATCAAGAGATATATATCCTCCTATTTTTGTTGTAAAGTTTCTAGATAAACATAAACCAAAAATAAGAGGTATATCTATGACAACTACATCTTGGTTGACAATTATATTGGGACATGTGTATAACTGCAATGGGAGTTATTTAATTCTCCCTATGGTTTGTAATATTTTGCCATCTAGCTGCATAACTCCCTTTGTAAGGGGTTCATATTTTATTTTAAAAGCATCAGCTATTTGCTTTGGCATCACTGTAGTACTAGCTCTTGAGTCTATCAATGCATTATGCAATATTTTCTTTCCAACTATCAGAGTCAAATAGAAAGGCTCTGGTTTGGATTTACTTACTTGTGCTGCATTGTTCACAAAGGTTGTTGTCTTCGGAGGAACCACATCTTTGAGATTTTCCTTTCCAATAGGTTCTTCTTTGGTAATAGTACCTTTAGTCACTACATGACCTTATAGAGCTTCTTGTAGCAGTGTCTTCTGTTCAGGAATAGCCAATATATTCCATATTGATACTTGGGCTGGAGTCTTCTTTAATTGATCCACCACGTTTATCGGTCCTAAAGGCTAAGTTTTTTGGACATAAGGATATCTCATTTTTTCCTAAATTTGGGAAGGAATCCCTTGATCTTGCACTGGCTGAGGCACTTCTTATCTAAAAACATCATTTCTTTGCCCTTGAGATGGAGGATTATTCATGACTTGATCATTTACAAGTGTAGGTTGTTCCACCATTCTCCTCTTTGATCTGGTGTAATAATCTGATTGCACCACTGGCCTTTGGGAAGTAGATGCTTCACTCAAGAAAACTAATTCTTCATCCTCAATCCATGAGAACAAAGCATGTTCTAAGTCTATTTCTTCCTCTTGTTGTAAGGTCATTCCTTGCATTTGAGCCACTAAGACTAAATTTTGCATCCCAGGAGACTGATAGGCTTGATTATCACTGGTACTGGCAAATTGACCATCCATTCTTCTTTGTTCTACCACCCTTTGTTATAGATTACCCCTAGGACAATCTCTAGGTGTATGAGCATTATTGCAAGGGAAACACCAGGCATTAGTATCTTCCACATAATTATTTTGCCCTAGAACCATCTCCCTATTTGAGTTATGAGGAATGGTCTGTGAGGGTGTGGGAACTACAACTAATTGATTCACTGGCTGATGGTTAGTTTTTTTTGGAGGACCTTGATATTGGTTTGGTTAGAATGAAAACCTATTTCCTTAATAGCCTTGATAAGGAGGCTTAGGGAAAGTATTCTACTACCTTTTTATATTAATCAGCTCATTGGAAAATGTCCTTAGGATAATCTTGATATCATCCATCTCAGATGACTAGGTAGAGGCAGGTTCTTTTGTAGATGGTTGAGGGTAAGTGTACATAGACACATATAGGCTTATAGATTTAGGAACTTCTTGAGGTAATGGCAAGGAAATTTTTGGGAACATGGGCATGGGAGGCCTTAGAGGTAACTTTCAAGCATCTATTAAGTGATTCTCAGCTCTGACCGCATATTCATAAGCCTCTAGTAGAGTGTGTCCTCCAAGTGACTGAATCATTATAGATATATCTAAATTTAAAGCTTTGAGATAAAACACTATGGCCATACCTGGCAGTGGTCTAGCTATAGTAGGGATTCTATCCTAAGTCTTTTGAAATCTGGTATTGAAGTCAATCATGTCTTCCTGTGGTCCCCTCTAAATGGTGATTAATTGTTGTAACAAGGAATACTTATCACCCTTTTTTGGAAATATTTCAAAAAACAAATCTCTGAGCTAGTCCCATGTAGATATGGTATTTGGGGTCAAAGACTGATACCATTCTAAAGCCTTCCCTTTGAAATAAGTGGCTAATAATCTTATGGCCAAATTATTCTATGTGACATGTATAGCACAAACATCTGATACATCTTAAAGATGTTTTGCAGGTGTTTTAAAGTCTTTCCTAATGAACTTGGGTAGAGATTTTAGAGCATTCATTGGGATAGGATCACAAATAGCTGGTGGTGTTGGGAGGATTAAGGGACTACCAGTGTTCCAGCTTGCATAATTTCTTGGGGGTATGGGGGCTCTCAAATTTGGTATTGGTAAAAATTAGTTAGCTCTTCTTCTTGGACTTGTTACCAAAGGTGGCAAAAGAATACCTAGATTTGTGGCAGATTGTGATCTGGTGACTGGTCCATAGCTCTGACTCTTTATAGCTCTCTGGTTCATACGGTCTTGAAACAAACTTCAAGATGGTCCCACCAAGTGTACCAAAAATTATTGATGTTTAAAATTGCACTTGATTCTAATCAACAACAATGGGAAGTTTCAAGATGTGAGACTTGTATCTTGAAACAACCTCCATATTTTAGAGAAGCTGGTCTTTTTTTTATATCAAGTGTTTGGGGAGAAAAGGGACATGAATTTTAAATAGAAATGTAGATGCAAAGAAAATCTAACTATAGTCATGTGCTTGAATGTAATTTTGATTCTTAATCCTAAACATAATGAAACTATATGAAAGATTCAATTACATTAAAGAGCAGACAAGGCATGATCAATGTAACAAATAGGAACAATAGAAATAGAGGCTCATAGCTTAGACTACTTTTGTAATGATGGATTAAAAATCAATAAAGGCACGAAACTCTCTTTTCTCATTAATTTTCAGCCATATAAAAGGCACAGAAACATGCATAGTTACATAAACTTTACAACTTAAGAAAATAGAACAAAGGCAAATGATGTTCCCTAATCAGAACTCTAGAAAGTCTAAAAAAAATTCTCTCCCTCTTTTTTGATGATGATCCCTCCCTCAAGTGATCCCTATACTCCTCTTTATAGCCTCATATGTCTCATTCCATCACCACCTTTCCCACATAATTCCATTCTACCTTTAACTCACAAGGGACAAATAGATGGTGCTTTCAATGTTTTTCAGCCCCAAAAATCTACCCAGTGAACTAATCCATCTACTAGAAATAACTCGAACTGAGTTTCCATCCAGATTGATCATGCGTTCCCAAAATTATGGCCCAAACTGAACTCTAGCTGAGCTAGAAGCATCTATACAGGACCCTCTATTTTATTGAAATGGAAGATGACACTTAGTCAATTTCCCAAAACTTTGCTCACTTCTTAGGAGGCATCGAAGAATGACACTTGGCACTTTCTACCTAATTTATCAAAGACATGCGGCCCTTTCCACTTTCCTTAAATCTAGCTCAATAATGCTCTACCCTTGACACCTATCGCAACCCACTTCTTTGATACTTAGCAATCTCAAAAAAATAAGACTCACCGCATTCCTTGCTCGATCAACCTTCTTTTAAAAAATGGGGGGGAAAGGATGCATGTGGCAGTCTCCACTTGTTCTTCAGCTATGCTTGTAGAAAAAATTTAGGATGCATGTTAGGCTCCTACCAATGGTGACACTTGGTGGATTTTATAGGCCTTTGAAATAAAACTTGGGACCCACCATTATCTTTATTAAGTAATGAAACTTGAATATGATTTCTCAAATGTTGACATGCAGAGGCTTCCATGGCTTATAATAATATATGTGGCATCTTCCACTGGTCTTGCTAAGGGTATGTGGTGGCTTCCACTTCTTCTGGGAATGGAGTAGGAAGGGGCTCAAAAAGTGACACTTGGTAGCCTCTGCTTATCTTCAACACTTAATAAAAAATGAAACAATGCCTTACTGTCCTTCGAAAGGGGCCTGACCCCTTTGGTTTTTTAGATACTCCTTTGAACTGCCCGTTGAACCAAAATTGGTTCAAAGGTTAATGATTCAACACTACACGCCGTCTACACATAACCCGATATCTTGAACCAAAATATTGAATCAAGGCATTGAACCGCCCTATTGAACCAAGGCATTGAACCAACTATCTCTCAGATGCTGACACATGGTGACTTCCACATTCTTCTGGAAAAGTAGTGCAAAGCCTTCTGTGATTGCCACTTGGTGCTTCCCACATGATCCTGATACTTAGCTTGTTGAAGTCTTTGCCAAAAAATAGATGAAACACAGGTGTCAAAAAGGAATGTAGATCCTGACACGTGGTACATTTTGTTGAGTTATTGAATATGTGGCATGTTTTGCGGCCCTCTTTTAAGCTATGAAAGGTGCCTCGGACGACGCCACTTGGCTGGTTTTGTATCTCAAAAAGTGACACTTGGCAGCTTTTGCTCAGTTTCAACACTTGGGAAAAAATGAATAAAAGAAACAAAAAGGGAAAAAGAACATGTGTTTGGAGGGTGCCACTTGGTAGCTTCCACTACTCTTCAACACTTAGATAAAAAATGAATCAAAAGAATCAATTTCACATTCTGCTTCAAAAATATGCCATCATGACCAAGGTATACGGGAATAAAATCTTTAGTGCACAACCGACAATCAGAATGTAATGTACAGTAAAATTTTTACTCTACAAAGAGTAAGTTAATTAAAATTAGTTTTTCATCCCATTAAGCTCTTATATGAACCATGAATTATCCCAAGAAAGGTCCACACCTATGGGTCTACCCTAGATTTAAGTTTATGGTGCATTCTTTGAGTCTCCTTAGTGAAGTCTCATGCTTCAGCACAACTATCCCAATGCAGGCCCTGGTTCCTTCTTAGTTTTTATTTAAGTGAGAACATAAGGCCTATGCCTTATGTGGATTGATGACAGTATAGTTAGATATTTAAATGTTGAGCACAAATTGAGTTATCCCATCCTTGTGCTCATTTACATTAAATCATCCCTAAAATTTCACAACATATGGAATCCCTTTCATCATAGGCCATGGGGGGACTACTAGATATAAGTACATAATGTTGTAGGAGTTCTTGGGAAGGAGGATTAGAAATTCACTAAAAATTTTGTTGATAATATGTGGTTGGTTTAGTTTGAGGAGAAATTGATTGATTGTCTTTAGATTATGGGATAGGATATTTACTTATTTCTTATGATAGAGTAGAATAAATACTATGGGAAGGTTGAGGAATCTTTTGGATCGGTGTAGATGTTGGGGGAGTTGTATAGAAAGTATTATAGGTATTATCTACTTATGGTGTTAGAAGTGGTTCTTGGAAATATCCAAGGTCCTCTTTCCCCAACTCTATTATATGAGATGGGGAAGAGTCTTGGATGATGTAGAATGTGTGGGAGGTTTGATACATTTGTATTGGTGTAGAATAGATTAACTCTTCACATATTATTCATATTTACCACATTTTATTTAGGATTTGGGTCTATAAGGCTTTTGACATTAGTAGTGGAAGGATTAGGCTTATCATTTCCATGTTGATGATTAGGAAGAGGATCTTTATGTATGGTAAGATGAGCATTAGCCTAGTTTAAAACTTGAATTTTTTTAATGTTTTTTCATATTTAAAGTCTATATCATATGCTTTTCAGCGTTTATGAATGAGTGAACCATGGTCAAGGTTTGGGCCAAGGAGAAAATCCATGTCTAGATTACGAAATTGTCTACAAGTCTCATGAGAGTGGCCCCAACTTGCATGAAACCAAAAAAAATGTTCATATCATACAATGATTTCATAGGAATAATGGAGTCAATATCTCATGGTAGAGGCCTTGGTGTATGATTTTTAAGTTCAGATAAGGATAATAGTTTCTATATGTTGATAGTGTTTATTTGAGAAAAATTTCATTTAAGGGTGTTGTTTTGAGGGGGAATATGTTCTATAATGTTGTTGGGAGTGACAGCTTGAATATTGTGAATGGTATTATAATAACTATTGACACCATCATTTGTAGCATGATGATTTTAATTTTTAATGATAATGAGAGTACCCATAGGAGGTTGGGATGGTTCAAGTTGGTGGATGAGAAAACCTTGGTACTTAGATTTTTTGAGGGCTTCTTCCAAAATTCTTGGAGAGAGAGAGTCCTAACTTGATATTTCAACTTAGGGTAAATAGCATTAGTGAAAAAATGAAATAGATTATCATCTACCATGCTATGTTGATACGTATTTAACAAGGTCTTCCATCATTTGATGAAAGTGTGTGATTTTTGTTTCAAGTTGCCTACATTTGATAAAATGATCCAATGTATTCTTAGGGAGATCACTAGTTTAAAACTCTTAAACTAAGGAGTTAACTAGATCTTCCAAGTTTGTGATAGAATGGGATTTAATTTTATTATACCAATATAAAACATCTCTAGAGAGTGCTTTGGTAAATAGCTTGGTATCAGCAAAAGTATTAAGCTTGACCTAATCTTTATAAAGATTACCAGATGTGTTTAGATGTAATGTAGGATTTGTTAGAGGTACAATCACTAAGGGGCATGAATCAGTGAGCCTAGATATTTAAATTTCAGTTTTAGTCCTTTCAAACTATTGAATAATCATCATATATCAATTTGATCAAGCAATATTAACAAGGGAGCTCACTAGTTCAATACATACACAAGATCAAATACACAACACATATTTCTTATGGGAAACACTCATGGGGAATAAAAATAACTCTAAAGACTACAACACAATGAATACTTTTCCTATAATAAAATAAAAATAAGTTACTGGTCAAATCCTTAGACCAACAAACCTTGAACATATCCTCCTAACCAAAGGCCTTTAGTGAAACACCTATTTCAAAAGGAAAAGTTACCCCTAAGGAAGATCAAGCCATTTAAACCTTCCTTGAAGTAAACACATCGACATTAGAATTGATGTATTCAACATATAATGATCAATCTTAAATTATCTAACCCCTACACAAACTCTCTCTATCTCATACAATCCTCTCACATAAGCATGTCATAATCTCTCTCCTTCTTTACTAAAATTGTCCCCATATGGATATTCATATGTATTCACATGTCCTCAAACTATAAGATCAATATTTGGACATCAAAAATATGATCTATAGGTCATACACATAATACTCAATCTACTATACTTATCAACTCATTAACTGGGCACTCTACCTCTCCTTCTCTCCATAACTCTCACATACACCTTGCACTTGTCTCACAAGTCTTCAACATGCCTAGAAACCATCACATTTGGTTTCACTCTATATCATTCATGAGTTATCAAGTCCAAATATTATATTTATCAACCATAATACATGATTTAACCCCTTATAGAATCTTAAATGGGTGACACTTAAGGATAATCTACTTTCAAATAGGTCTAAGTCACTTCTAGGTCTTATGATGACCCATTCACCTCTTTGACACTTTTCAAATAAGACTGAGATAATAGGAACAATTTCTAACTCATAAAAACATGACAAAAATATATATGTCATCCTTAATTTCCCATATCCATCATATTACCCTTATGCTTAAGCACAAATTATTCAAACAACATTATGTCAACACATTCACTATGAACAAACACATATTTATTTTTTAAACCTTTGTTCATACTAAATATGATTTTATAAACCTTCATAATTCAAATATATTATCCTCATATAGTAAACAACATGATCCAATAGATAATTCATCATTAACATAAAAACAACATCATAATGAGCTCAATTACCATTCTTGAGTTACTTGTAGAACATAGATAAACACATAGTCAACCTTATATCTCAATAACTTTGACTTTACACACTTTTATATATTTAAATTTATATTTATATATGAATCATGGAGTTATCTATGACTTTTATTTTTACATCATGATAAAATTCATCCTGGATTGATATATATGGCTCAAAAACTAGTCATTGGTCTTTTCTTTGCAAAATTAAAATATTCAAATGCCAACCATCATAATTAAAATTTGAACATGATGATCACATCTCATGTCCTTTCTTCTCATATTAAAAACACACCATCAATCTTATCTAAACTTTAATACATATTTCACTAATGCCCAAATGTTAAACCTTAAACACATTGACCTCATCTCTTATACTCTTGTAATATTGAGTCATCATGCTCCATCAATCTCTATAGATTAGTAAATTCTTTATCTTATAGTGCTTTCCATTTTATATTTCTCAAAATCACAATGATCATGACACTTGACACCCTCATGTGCCTTTTGATCACCTATACTATTAAACATTATACACTTCTTACCATCTTTCTCAACATGGACTATTACATTAAAACTATACGATCACCCACAAGCCATTAGATCTTCATTTGGTCATGATATTTATCTTCATGCAAAGTAGACTAAGTATGGGGACCATTTCTATCTACCTAGAAGGCCAAATTTGCACCTACATATCTTTTGCTTCACTCAAGTGCAAGTTCTAAAAATTGGACCATATGATCTACTCATATAGGATAATCTAACCATATGTCAATTTTATTTTGTATCACTCACACGTGTGAGATATAACAACATTATAATTCTTCATAGGATTTGTCAATTCATAGAGCTAACTATGTCAAGAATTGTTTGGAAAGACCAAATTTGCACATGCATATCTTTTGATGTTATTTTATGCATAATCTAAAATTTAGGGAAAATCAACTAGGAAAAAAACTAAACAAACCCATATGATATTATTTTGAAATGTCCAAATGTACGAGATATTCCATCACCAAAATACTTACTCAGCTCTTTCTTGCCTCACACAATCTTGGCTATGTATGGGAAAATAATGTCAAAGTATTTAAGAGCCCAACTTTGCACTTGCATATCTTGTTTTGCTCTTAAGTGCATGACCTAATATTTAGTAACTAATAACTAGGGATTAATTTTATCAAAACCATATGACCAACTCCCCCTAACTCATCTACATGTGGAAATGGTGGTATCAACAAACTGCCTACTCAAATTTTCTACCAAAAGACCCAAAATGTCTAGATGAAAAGAATGATCAACTAGATGAAACCCATCCAAGAACATAAGAATTAAAATCATTCTTGAATTTTGGTATGACCATTTTCTCATTCTTAAATAACCATACTCATCTTTAACATTTCTAACCAAGCCAAAACTAAAGATCAACTAAGCCAACTTCAAGCACATTTTTACAAGTTCATTACACACTTTGTCATTGTTACTTATGCTATCAAAGCAATTCATCCACTCACTAGGACACCTCCACGATATCATAATGACATCATTTACAACTATCTAAAATTTCCCCATTTTTCATTGATGTCAACACATATCATATAGTAATATACAACTCACTTTTCTTCTCAATCTTCAAGCACTCTCAAAATTTGAACTTTCTCTCCCTTTGACATAATGACAAAGTAGGATGCAAAAATTCTAAGGAATTAAAAGCACTAATATTAGGGGAGGACCACCTTATAATAATGATACAAAATCCATCTTACCTTGAGCCTACCCCTTCTTATATTGACACCTTCCTCTTGCTCCATGCCAACACTCTCTTCAACCAATCACTATAACCAATGAAGAAAGAACACACAACAATACTGAAATATTGTGGAAAATATCAAGAAACATATAAAAATGACTCCCCTTAATATTTTTAATCCATTTCATCACTTGAGCATCTTCAAATCTTCATACACCATGAAGAATCACCATACAAGCTCACTAGCCTTCTATCTCAAACCACCTTAAGGACCACCAATAGAAATTCATGCCACTCATAAAATATGAATAATTTTATGAATCAACCTATTAAATCACCTTTTAATAAACATACCTTTCTCTTTTGGATAAACTTAACAAAAATCACTCTTTTTCTTATAAGGCCTATCTTGTCTCCTTATATCCCTACCTAGAACTTGCAGAACCCACAATTTTTAGAAGATGGATCATCAAGACCTAAAAATTCATATATAGATAAATCTCATACACTCACTAAAACACACCGTTTTTTAACTCCTATCTCATCCTCTACAACATACTTCCTTCACAAACCAATTTATCAATCAGGCCTCTATCTTGACAAAAACATGAATAATTTGAAAATAACAATCCTTAAAATATATGTGAAGCTTGATTTTACAAACCATTTGTCCCATTAAATATCTTAATAATTGTTATATCTCAATTGATAAGGAAAACCACTTTTCTATTAGAGCCCAAAACTATAGAATATCAAAATAAACAACATCAACATAGCGCCTTCTAGTCAATGCACACTCTTCAAACTTCTTTCACACTTGGAGACAACAATTACACACTTCTGGACTAATATTTTATCCTCAACACCTTTTTAAATTCATACATCCTATAACCCATTTTAGGACCTACAAACTCTTAAACACAAATTGTGAAACCTAAGAGCAAACACAAATATACGATTTGACTTCAACATACCTTAAGTCCATGAAACCACCTATAAAATGCTATAATAAGGTCAAAAAACATTTATATACAAAAATATCATCTTGAAAAATCATAAATTCTCTTTCTCCATGTGAAAGCCTTCAACTAACCCTATAGATTGACCAAAAATAGTTATGACATCACTCTGACATCACCACAACATCTCTTATACCTACTCTAATTGAAAATAATTATCTCTATCCTTATATAACCATATAAATAACACCACAACAACACTTTATTATCCTCTAAATGGAGTCTCTTAAGAAGCATAAATAGAGACATCCTTTAGACAATAATGCTCTGAAACAAAGTGAAGCTAGGAGAGGCCCATATCTCCTCAATAACCACAAGAATCCTCTTATAGCTATAAGACCTCTTGCTATTCTTCTTCTTCTTCTTAGTCTGAACTATGACAATTGGTTCCTTTACTATATCACTCTCCTTTTCTTATAAGATAGAATTGACAACACATGGAGAAACTATGGAATTTTGACACACCTTTTCATTTTAAGAATCAACCTTGCAACTTGAAACCTCATCACTAGACATAGATAATTTATTTACTTTGAATAATAGTTACTCAAAAACATAAGTATGTTCACTTGAAGTGATAAACATCTCATAAATATCCTCAAGTAATACAATGGTCTTCTCTTTGACCTTCATCTCTTCATTCTCAACATGATCAAACAATGAGAGCCCTTTGTATTCTTCAACTTCTGTAGCATTCTCCACCATAGAAAATACATTACATAGACCTATAGAATCATCAAATCATACTTACCACATTTGGTATCCATGAATTAACTTATCTCCTACCTTTAACTCTTGGATCTTGATTGAACCTATGCTAATTTGATGTCATCTATTTGTAGAACTTAGCAATGTGACCTCTCTATTCATAGTTGTAGCAAACCATATTCCTTGATGGAAAATTAGCTTATTTTACCTTGTTTAGACAATGTTTTGTATATTTTCCCACATCATGAAAATTGAAGCACTTAAACTTTCTCACACATTTTTACTATTTAACCCCATCATAGTTCTAATCAAATTCATTTATAATAGGTCTCTTGCATTCTCTATCCCATTGACTAAATTTATTATATGTGAAACAGTAAGCATTAAAACTTGCATACCTCATGGTATTTAGTTTTCTAATATTATTTATCTTCATTCTATAAACACCTTCATTCCTTTTCTAAATATTTATCTTCAAATTTAGATTGTTATTGTTCACATTAATCTTCATCATGTCTAGAGTTGCATTCTCTAGTTATTCTTTATATCCAAGACTAGTTATATCACTTGCATGATTTTAATCATTTAGAATATTGTCTAGATCACTTGATCTATTTTAAAATATCTCAAATGACTTCACCTTATTATATGTCTTCTATAACATATATCTCAATGACTTATTTTAAATTGCATACCTTGAACATTCATCTTCTTTCACTTTTAAGGTTGTAGATAGGACTTTCAATTAACAACTAAGATGCTTGAATATATTTTCATGATATTTGGTGTATTCATCCATTCTTGCCTTAAACACACTAGATTTATCCTCATAAATCTTGAGTTTATATTTAATATTATTTTTTATCTTATTCTCAATCTTTAGTTCCTCATGAGCATTTGTTAATGCAGTCTCATATTCCACATCATCATCATCATCATCATCATCATCATCATCATCTAAATAACACCAAGTAGACTCATTTTATGAGATAAAGTACCTTAATTAACCATGAATTGAGATTAATATTCAATAGTACCATCATATTAATGATCATAGTCCAAGTCACTGACTTCACTCTCATCTAATGAGTTGCAATCTTCTTTGGTATAAAGACTCTTCTTGTCCTTGAATTAATTGTTATCAAACCTTATAAATCACTTTTTGATTTTATTAGACTTTAATGATCTATTTACATCATCATGACCTTGATAATTATATTTAGCATCATCCTTCTTATACTTATGAGGGTAATTATTAGTAAAATGTCTTATCTCATGACAATTGAAGCATTTGAGGGGTAGTTTACCTTTATACTTCCCTAAACCTATTCTCAGTTTAAATTAAATAAAATAAATTAATTCATCCTCATATATTGTTTGGATATTGATCTTAGGTGTTTTCATTGATGTCTAAGAGGCATTATCAATGACAAAGTGGTCTAGCAGGTCAGAGTGATGGAACATGGTGGCATAGTGTGCTTGGGGCACTGTGATGCTTACATGAGTGACCATGGGTGTCCTAGGTGAATGATTTATGATGGATTGAATATTGGTAATATTTTTTGTGACATTTTTATGATATGTTATATGCTAAATGATTAACTTCATATGGCCTTCATGATGTATGCAGGTCAGTTTGTGCCTTACAGGCTTGACCTCGTATAGTTGCCTAAGGGACATTGAGTACTTTGGATTGTATGCCATGTTAAGGAGCTCATTATAATTGAAATATTCATTTTAGACATGTATAGGATTATAAGAGGTTAGATAGATTGTTTTCATGAGGTGGAAATAGGTATGTAAGATAGTTTGGCCATTGGCCTAGTGAAGGGTCAATGAATAATTTCAAGGTGTTTGACCCTATATATTCATGAGATATGATCATAAAGGTGTGTAAAATTATATTTACCAATTTAAATATTAGAGGATAAGAGAGAAAGTTATAAATGCCTTCATGTTCTTTAGAGGGTGCTCAAATGGTGCATTTTGAGCTCCAGAGGAAAGTTCTCACATTATTAAGCTCATGTATACTTTTCATGGGGAGATAAGAATTTTTGAGACTTTTTATAAGGTTATTTATAATTTTTTACAAGAAATATTTTATGGATTAAGTTATTATTCTTTATGAATGATTCCTAATAAGGTAAGCATGTTTTTATGTGTAAAAACCCTAGTCTTAGACCCGATGTTGAAGATATTTATTGTTGATGATTAAAAATGTGTTGGATGTAAATAATTAAGTTTTGAGTCTTTAGAGGAATCCTATAGGATTTTGAGGATGGGATTGTTAGTATTGACTATTTTTTTGTCCCATAAAAAAGTGCTTCTTAACAGTGATTTTGATTTTGAGATAAATTTGTAAAAATGACCAGAGGAACAAAGATATGGGTGATGAAGATTATAAATTGATTAAATCATTTATGTAATTTTTTTTAAGATTAATTTCTCTGTGTCAACTATCTAAGTCCTCAAAGTTTCCTAGTCAATATGAAGGAAAGGGTGTTAAGAGTGAGAAAAACTAGTCAATGTGAAAA